>CAUYUJ010012547.1:313750-358750 GCA_963575745.1 Prorocentrum cordatum | reverse complement strand
ATCATCATCATCATCATCATCATCATCATCATCATCATCATCATCTTCATCCTCATCCTCATCCTCATCCTCATCCTCATCCTCATCTTCATCATCCTTCAGTATGAGCATCCTCGTCACCACCACCATCATTGTCGTCGTGGTCGTCGTCGTGGACGTCGTGGACGATGTTGTCGACGTTGTCGTCCTCGTCGTCAACACCACCATCCTCATCATCATCATCATCATCACCACCACCACCATCATCAGAATCATTGTCATTATCATCAACACGGCAACCACCACCACCATCACAATCATCTTTCACCATCATCAGCATCATAATCATCATCCTCATCATCATCATCATCATCATCACCAGCAGTATCATCACCATCATCACCATCATCATCATCATCATCATCATCATCATCATCATCATCATCATCATCATCATCATGACCACCCTCATCAGCATCAGCATCATCAGCAACATCATCATCGTCGTCGTCATCACCCCCTCCCACCGTACATGTTCATCCCCTGCCTCCAGCTCGGCCTCCGCCGTCTCGTCCTACTCCTCCACCCTTTCCTCCTGCCCCGTCTGCCGCAACGAATCCCACCAACCCTCTGGGCCCGAGTGGCCCGAGGATCTCTTTCTGCTGAGCCCACTCTGCCCCCGTCGGGGCGGGGGCGCACTCGGACCATGACTGCCTTCGTCACCGTGCTGCGGCCCAGGCTTCGGTCGGCCGTGTCCCCCTACAGGCGGATTGTGGGCGAAAAATTTTAAAGTAGTCAACAATACCCAGAAATGGTTCAAACAAATCAAGGAAGGAGTCCCCGGACTATCTGACTTTTGATCATGCCTCCTGTCGAGGGACAAAGCCCGACTTGAGGCCCGGGCTCGCTCCCGCCAGGAACCGCCACCGTGCACACCCGGACCCGCCGGTGCCGCGTCGTGCCGCCAAAGGGCAAGCAAGGGCAGGCCGAGGCGTCCTGCCGCCGCGGCGCCGACGGGCGCGCCTCGCCCCGCGGGGGGGCCCGCTCGCCCCGCCTCGCCGGCGCGCCGCCACGGAGCGCGGGGGAGGGCGCGCCGGGGTGCGCCACGCGCCGGGCGGCGCGGGGCAGCGAGCTGGAGGGTCGCGGCGCGCTCCCCCTCGTCTCCCTCTCGCTCTGCCTGTCTTCCTCCCCCATCCACGTCCCCAGCTCCCACTCTCCACCTACTCGTCCTCGTCCTCCTCCTCCTCCTCCTCCTCCTCCTCCTCCTCCTCCTCGTCCTGCTTCCGTCCTCCTCTCTCATGTGCATCCGCTTCCTAACACGAGGATTTGGGAGGACGCAAGCAACTTCGATAAGGACGATGTGTGACAGAGAGAGAGAGAACACAACAAGTATGAATGTGCAGAAAGAGAGAGGAGAGATACAGACAGAGACGGCGAGCGAGCGAGCGAGGGAAGGAGAGAAGGAGCGAGAGAGAGAGAGAGAGAGAGAGCGCATGCACCTGGATGCCTAGATGCAGCTGTCTACAGGTATGCATGTACACACATCAAAGACATGTGTGTGTCTCTGCAGATTTACATATATATATATATACGTATACATAAACAATGTGTTTATAGATGCGTCTACGACGGAGAAGTCAGCTTAATATTCCCCTCACTCTTCTTCCCCCTCAACCTGTTGCTAAACGTGGTTCCTCTTCTGTTCCTGCTCCTCCTCCTCCTCCTCCTCCTCCTCAATCCTTGCTCTCTCCGATCTGAGCCGACAACCAATGTTCCGCAAGGGCTCGCTCAGAGATGAAGTCGCTCGCGGCCGTGGCAATACGGAGGTTCCAGCGATGAGGCGCCGCGTCCGCGAGGCGACCCGTCGCGACGAGGTCCCCAGCGGCGGGAGCAGGAGGAGGGCCGAAGGCTACAAGCAGCCACCAGGGCAAGACTGCTCCAAATTCCACTCGGGAACGGACTCTGGACCCCTCCCGAGGTCCCTCTGGACTCATTGATCGAGCCAGATACAGCCGTGGCGACAAAAAAGCCTCCTCCTCCTCCTCCGCCTCCGCCTCCGCCGCCTCCTCCTCGCCTCCTCCTCCTCCTCCTCCTCCTCCTCCTCCTCCTCCTCCTCCTCCTCGCCAGGGAGGGTCGCCCATCTTTCCCCCTGGAGAGAAGCGGCACAAGGCGCAAGACCCTTTGGCCGAACAGGCGGCAGGGGTGGGACCAACAGGAAGGGATGGACCCAGAGTGCCAGGAGGGGCCAGGCAGACAGGGATGGGTGGGGCAGCCAGCCCTGCTGGGACCACTGCGACCCTTCCTGCTTGCACGAGTGGCTGCAGGACAGGACGGGGAGGAGGACTTTTTGGCCCGAGGCGGAGACAGAGGAGGCCTGAAGGGAGCATGAGCTGCGGACAATGGCAGGATGACGAGGGGGGCGGGCAAAAAGGAGACCTCTAAATTCCTGAAGACCTCACCGCACGGTCTTGGGACCTCGGAGGCCACTGCCGCCCGTCCTCGGAGAACGCCCAAATAGGGGAACAAAAAGTAGCATAAACATAAAAACTCGGAGGTCCGCGCGGATTTCTCGGATCGGCGCTGGGGCCCCCGGCGGCGCCTCCGGCGCCGCCCCTGGCGCGCTCCGCGCGCCAGGGAGGGGGGTCCAGCGCCGATCCGAGAAATCCGCGCGGACCTCCGAGTTCTCATGTTTATGTCACTTTTTGCTCCCCTACCAAAACCCCAAAACCGTGCGGAGACCCCGAATTCCCACTGACTCACCACACGGTCACCGCACCGGTTTTTGTGAACCCCCGACAATCTCTCTCTCCTTGCCCCCGCTCGGACGCCAACCGCCCGTGCACTGCTCGGTTTCGTAAGTTCATTCTTGCCGCAGGATGACCCAAGATGCTCCTCGATGGTCCTCGCCGATGAAAAATGCACACGCTCGAGCAATGCACGGAGCTCTCTCGGGAGATGGCGGCCTGTGATTGACCAAATAGGGGACCCCTAACCCTTTGCGAGGGGACCCAAGTCAGGAGGGCCAGGAACATTCGGGACAGGCTTTTTTTTTCTGCAGGCGTATCGAACCAAACCGCCCAGAAGTATATCCCTGGTGCGAAGACGGGGACCTCAGCGAGGCTGCGTCCTCATCGTGCCATGAGGGTCAAGGGTTCTTTCATCCTCAATGAGCCTGGAGACTCGGCGCCCCAGTTGAGCAGGGACCGACCGTCCCGGCATTCCTATAGTCCTACCACGAAATGCTCGTAGAACCCAAAAATGTTTTAAGAACAAAAACAATGTTCTTAGAACATAAACCCGATGTGATAAAACAGGACAGTCCCAGCCAGAAATGTTCTAAGAACCGTTCGTGGGAGCCACAAAAGGTCCTTAGAACATTATTTGGTAGGGCCATAGGCACACCGAAACGCTTCGCCACTGCTTGACCCAGGCGCCCGTGCCACACAGAGCCCGAGATCCGGCGCGCCCCCCCGCGGCGCAGCCGAGAGCGCCGGGCGCCGAGCAGGTCTCAACGACCTGCCTCGAGCCCACCTCCTTTGACGAACGCACAGCACGCACCCATACCCATAGTTGGCGGCGAGCGAGGGGGGAGATGACAAGGAGAAGGCCTTCTCAGGAGGTGGCGGGGCTTCTCAGGAGCCCTCGCGCCTTCTGAGGAGTTTCCTGCGTCTTCGCGGAAGACTTAGGAAGCTTCTCAGAAGGACGGGGGACGTCCGAGCCTTCGGAGAAGGCCCGCCCCTTCTCACTCCCCTACCTCGCTCGCCGCCGACATAGGGGGCTGAGCGGGCTATGGGTGCTTGTTGTCGGGTGGGGGTCCCCGTTCGAACGGGAGCCTCTCCCAGGGCCCGACAACCCGCACCCACACCCATAGCCAGTCCTTCTCTCTCGGACCCTCCTATGGGTATGGTTGTGTGTTGGTGGTTCGTCATATCCGCCGAAGAAGTCACAACGACCTTACTCGAACCCACCTCTTTGCTTGCCATCGCTTGGACGTCCATCCACCGTGCATACTTCGTGTTCGCGCGTGTTGTTTCGTTGGCTCGATGAGCCACGATGTCCTCGAGGGCCCCCGCCGAGAAAAAACTGCAAACGCCCGGGCGATGCCAAGTCTTTGTAGCCGCCAGAGGGAGGAAGGAACGGGGGGGGAGGGAGCACCTGTGCGAGCGGAAAATCCGACTCGGGTGCGCTGGCCCGAAGGCGCTTCGCGTCGGCAGCCGAAGCCGAAGCTCAAGCCGAAGCGCACCAGAGAAACGGCAAGGGCCCACCCGGCAGGTTTTGGGTTGACAGTGAATTTCGCTGAGCGGTGCTGTAGACTCCCCTGAGCACAGGCCACCCCCCAGAGCATCAGCCAAGAATGAGGAACGGGGGAGGGAGGGTGAAGGGTAGGGGGCCACTTGCGAACCCTACCCCTGCCCCCCACGACTTCTGAGGGGGAGGGTGGGGTTCACTTAGTTCGGAAGCTCCCGCGCGAAGTGAACCCCACCCTCCCCCTCAGCAGTCGTGGGGGGTAGGGGTAGGGTTCGCAGGTGGCCCCCTATCGGGTGAGGACCAGGGGAGGGAGGGTCAAGGGGCCACCGCCCCGAGGAGAGGGGGGGGGCGGGGGGCGCTGCGCAGCGCCCTTTTTGTTTGACCCGCGGGCCCCACGAGGCGAAAGAACGGCGCGTGCCGCCGTTACCCCCCCGGAGGTGGTGCCGACTTCGTCGGGCACCTCTCCTGGCAGCCTGCGTGCTGCACCACGCACGCGGTGCGCGTGGCGCGCGTGGCGCGCGCGGCTCTCTTGCGAGGCAAGGATTCATCCATATCAACCGCCTGGGAACCGACGCCCTGGTGCCCCAGCCGGCGGTGGATACGGATATAGTTCGGCCCCCGGGGGCCCGAATGTCCCTATCCACCGCCTGCCGAGGCTCCGAAAACTGACCCTCCAGGCGGTGGTCATGTACCACAAGGGCTCCCCACTTCGCGCTTCGCGCTGCGCGGAGCGCCAAGTGCGAATCACTCCGCGCTCCCGCGCCGCCTCCCAGGGGAGAAGAGGAGGACGAGGAGGAATCGGAGCCGAACCGCGAAGCGCGAAGCGCGACGCGCGAATGACGTCGCGCCCCCGAGGGCGCCCCTGGTAGAAGTTCCCGCCTCGGACCTCTTGGGGAGCCACGAGGCTGCAGATGCCGCTGCGGCCCGCAGCCCTTCCGCCCGTGGAGCGCGTCCTGGCCAGAGGTCGGAGGCGGCTCCGGCCGTGGCGCGGCGAGGGCCGCCCGGGAGGCGAAGACGAGGCGAGCGTCGCGCTATCGGCATGTGCTCCTCCTCCGCCTCTCGGGCCCGCCGTGGCTCTGAGGGGCAACGCCAGGCTTAGGTCGGGCGTGTCCTCCTACGGGCGGGTTCTGGACGAAACGCTGAAAAGAGGCAGAGGATCAAGAAGAGTCAGGAGAGCTCGACAAATCGTCACCGGACTACTTTGTTACTAGTCTTGAACATTCCTCCTTTAGTGGGACATGCCTGACTTACTTAACGCTAGGCGGAGACCAGCTCGAGGGGAGGGGGGAAACGTCAGCCTGGAATGGGCCCATATCGGCGATGAATGGGTGATTGGTGTTCGATGCCTGCCCCTTTGAGCCTCTCCCGTCCTCTCGTTGCCTCTGCAAGGCGCCTTCGTCGGGCCGCAGCTCACGCCGCTCCCTGGCGCGCCCGGCCTTGGGCGGGGGCCTCTGTGTCACACGGTGTTCGCCATGAGGCGCTGAAGCTGTCGCTGCTTCCGCGCCCGCTGCTCCTCCACCTCCTCTTCCCCCTCCTCGTCCTCCACCTCCTCCTCCTCCCCCTCCTCTTCCTCCTCCTCCTCCTCCTCCCCCTACTCATCCTCCTCCTCCCTCCTCCTCGTGCTCCTCATCCTCTTCTTCCCAACCTGTTTCTGCTCCCACAACTCTGTTTATCCCCCTCTTACGACATTCCTCCTCATCCCCCTCATCACTATCCCCCTTCCCACCTTCAGATATCATAAATTCACGACTCCAATCTCACTGCTACAAGAGTATACATCAATTTATCCCCCCACCTCCAACTCTTCCTCCTCATCCAGCTCCTTCCCCTCTCTCCTCCTCATCCTCCTTCTCCTCCTCTCCATCATCATCATCATCATCATCATCATCATCACATCATCATCATCATCATCATCATCATCATCATCATCATCATCATCATCATCATCATCATCATCATCATCATCATCATCATCATCATCATCATCATCATCATCATCATCATCATCATCATCATCATCATCATCATCCATCATCATCATCATCATCATCATCATCATCATCATCATCATCATCATGATCATCATCATCATCATCAGCATCATCATCATCATCATCATCATCACCACCACCACCACCACCACCATCATCATCATCATCATCATCATCATCATAGGCATCATCATGATCATCATCACCACCACCACCACCATCATCATCATCATCATCATCATCATGAGCATCACCAGCATCATCATCCTCATCATCATCATCAGCATCATCATCAGCATCATCATCATCACCATCATCATCATCAGCATCATCATCAGCAACAGCAACAGCATCATCATCCTCATCATCAGCAGCATCATCATCATCCCCATAATAATCAGCATCGCCTTCTCATTATGCATATTAGTATTCATCATCATCAGCAGTATCATCATCAGCATCATCATAATCATTAGCACCAGCATCGCAATCATCAGCATCATCAGCATCAGCATCATCCTCATCATCACAAGCATCATCATCATCAGCAGCATCATCGGCATCATCAGCAGCATCATCACCATCATCATCACCAGCATCATCATCATCAGCATCATCGTCATCTGTATAATCAGCAGCAGTAGCATCATCATCGTCATCACCAGCATCATCATCAGCATCATCATCGCCATCATCATCAGCAGCAACAGCAACATCAACAGCAGCAGCAACATGTCTCCCGTCATCACCATCATCATCAGCATCATCAGCATCAGCAGCGTCATGATCAGGATCCTGATCATGAGTATGATCAGCATCATCATCGTCCTCTTCCTCCTCCACATCATCATCATCATCATCATCATCATCATCATCATCATCATCATCATAATCAGCAGCATAATCAGCAGCAGCATCCTCATCATCAGAATCATCAAACTTATCATGAAGAGCATCCTCATCATCAGCATCCTCATCATCACCATCATCATCATCATCAGCAGCAGCATCATCGTCATCATCATCAGCAGCATCATCAGCAGCATCATCATCAGCATCATCATCAGCAGCAACAGCAGCATGACCATCATCAGCAGCATGTCTATCGTCATCATCATCAGCATCAGCATCAACATTATCATCATCAGCATCAACATCAGCAGCATCAGCATAATCATCATCATCGTCATCGTCATCATCAGCAGTAGCTTCAGCATCAGCAGCATCGTCATCATCAGTATGGCATGATCAGTACCGTCGTCGACGTCGTCCTCTGCCTCCTCCTCCTCCTCATACTCATAATCATCAGCATCATCATAATCAGCAGCAGCATCATGAATATCATCATCGTCATCATAATCAGTTTAGTCGTCATCGTAAGATTCATAGTTGTCTTCACCACCGCCAACAACAACACTCACTCCTTCTCCGCCTCCGCATCCTCCTCGTTCGTATGTCGACGTTCGAAGATCGAGACTTACAAGCGCTACCGGATAGCTGTAGTCCAAGAATGGCATGAGGAGACCCACATCTATCGGGAGACCTCCAGAGAGGGGGTGAAGCCTGCACGAGGCGGGAAGAGGTGGGAGCCGGGAGGATGGGGAAGCATGCCAATAGGAAGGCGTTTCTTTATGTTCGGCGATGACGGGCGTCATGGGGGGGGGGAGGGAGGGCAAGGGGGGGTATGACGTGACGCCCCCCCCGCCGTGTGGTTCCGGCACCACAGCCGCGCCCGCGTGCACGACGCGACGAGCGACGAGCGACGAGCGACGACGACGCGAGCAGCATGTAAGTGGCGATCTGCCAATTGCACATTTGTACACCACAACGCTTGCGTGCACCACACCGCGCGTGTGCACCACAGCGCCTGCGTACACCGCAACAGCCGTGCGCAACGCACCGCCCGCGTATACCACAATACTTGGGAGCACTACAGTGCCGGTGTACATACACCGCAGCAGCCATGTGCAACACAACGCCTGTGTACACCACGGTGCTTGCGTGCACCGCAGCGCCTGCGCACGCCACAGCGCCTGTCTACACCACAACATCCGCGTGCAACGCAGCGCTGGTGTACACCACAGTGCCTGCGTGCATAGGACAAGTAGAAAGAGCATGTATGTACGTACGTCATCTGATGCGGACAACTAAACGCTACGCCGCCGGAAGGTCCTGATAATCGAATGCGACGTGTTTCCCTCCTCCCTCCTCCTCCACCTCCTCCTCCCCCATCCTCCTCCTCGTCCTCCTTTTCCTCCTTTTTACCCCCCGTCGTGCGGCTTGGCGGTACAACGCACGTGCGCATCTCAGCGTGCACCGCAGAATGGTCGATTGAATCGGGCCACTCGGTTCTCGGACGGCCAGTTTAGCTGGAGCCTCCTGGACGCAAATGGGAGTTATGGTGATGCGGGCGGACTCGGGGGGACTCGTAGATTCCAGCGGCGCTCCTTTGTCCATGAGGATGTGTTTTCCATTGTTTTCTCTGGAATCCACACGCGTTCCATTTTGTCACAAGGATTCCTTCTGAACTTCTATACACAACAATGGTGTTGTGTTGCACACGGCTGACGTGGTGCACACAGGCGCCGTGGCGCACACAGGCACTGCAATGCACGCAGGCATTGTGATGTACACTGGTGCTGTGTTGCGCACAGCTGATGTGGTGTACGGAGGCGTTGTGGTGTACACAGGAGCTGCTGTGCCCGCAGGCACGGTGGCACAAACTGACGCTGTGTTGCACGCGGCTGCTGTGGTGTACATCGGCGGTGTGGTGTACACAGGCGCTGTGGTGCACGCGGGCAATGTGATGTACACAGGCGTTGTGGTGCATATCGCCACCTACATGTTCGTGCTACCCGTCCTCCGTCATGCCTAACCATTCCCAAACGCCGCCGGCGCGAAACGTGACGTCATCGACCCCCTCCACCCCCAGATGATTGCCGTCATCGGCCCGGACTTAAAAAAGGCTCCAGCCGCGTCCGCGCGCACAACGACGATGAGCGACGAGCGACGAACCACGAGCGACGAACCACGAGCGACGACGACGACGACGACGACGACGACGACGACGACCACGACGACGCCTGCGGACCAGACACCTATGCGGATTCCTACGCGGACACCTACGCGGATCCCAATGCGCACGGCGGCAGTGCCCGGAACGCACTGGGGGGGGGGGAGCGTTACGTCATGGGGGGGGGGGCAGCGGGGGCCATGACACCCGTCATGCCCCAAGCAATAAAGAAATGGCCTCTAGTAAAGATCGGTGATTCCAGGGATCGACCAACACACTGAACGCCCGTTGGCGGCCATGCATGCCCCGCATAATGGCGCCGACGAGGCCGTCACGTTCTCCCCCATGACATCCGCCACCGTGCCGCTGGGCAAAGAGTGGGCGTGTCCTCAGGTAGGGCGCAACATGCGGACCCTACCCCTACCCCCCACGATTTCTGAGGGACAGGGTGGGGTTGACTTCGCTCGGGAGCTCCCGAACGAAGTGAACCCCATCCTCCCCCTCAGATATCGTGGGGGGTAGGGGTAGGGTTCGCATAGGGCCCCCTATCAGGTCCGTTGACTGATCCCGTAAGCCTCAGTCTTCACTTCTGAGGAATCTTTAATGGCCTGGACCCAAAATTGCCAAATCCCCCCGTACTTGGCACGTACCCCCTGGGGTTCCCTGCGGCCTGTCGCGTGACTTGTCGGGGACCAAGAAGGCCCCAAGACGGGCCAAGAGGGCCCAAGAGACGCCCCGAGACGCCCCAAGATCACACCAAGACGCCCCGAGACGCCCCAAGATCGCACCAAGACGCCGAAGATGACCCTCAAGACGGCCCAAGAGGCCTCCGAGACGGCCCAAGAGTCCCAAGAGCCTTCCCAAAGGGCCCCGAGAGGGCAAAATCAATGGCTTACCCAAAATGTTTCAGTAATTATGAGATCCTCGACTTTTCAAGCTACCGACGCTCCAAGACAGCCCAGGAGGCCCCCAAGACCGCACAAAGACGGCCCAACAGGCCCCCAGGAGGGCCACAACACGGCCCAAGAGGCCCCCAAAACCAGAGGCGTCCAAGACGGCCCAAGAGGGCCCACACACAGCCCCAAGAAGGGTCCAAGAGGGGGCACACGAACCAAAATGCAAGTCGTCCGCTCTATGAGGCCCCCAGGAGGCCCCAAGAGTCCCCTAAGAGGCCCCAAATACCCCCTCGAGGCCCAAGAGACGCCCCAAGAAGCTCCAAAACGGTCCCTGGCCTGGACATGTAAAAACACGTGGCTCCAACTCTGGACAACAATGTTAGATACCCCCTGCGTGGCCTGAAAACGCTGAATTCGCACTCCCGCTCGAGACATCCTCGCAATGTCTTCCCTGGAGAGGCCCGCAAAGCGCCACCCCCTGTACAGAGCAAGAAAACATTACTTTTCTGTATTAGGATATGTGCTCAGTTAGCGCTTTTCGGCCCCCCGTGCGTTTCCTGATAATTCGGCGATGGGCCCGACGCCATGTTGGATATCCCCCTTGGGCGGCCTGGACACGTAAAAACACGTGGCTCCAATTCGGGACAATCATGCTAGATACCACCCTGGGTCGCCTGGACACGTAAAAACACACGGGTCCAGCACAGGACCACTATGTTAGATACCCCCCTGGGTGGCCTGGACACTTGAAAACACACGGCTCCAGCACAGGCCCACCATGTTAGATACCCCCCTGGGTGGCCTGGACACTTGAAACACACACGGTTCCAGCGCAGGACCACCATGTTAGATACCCCCCTGGGTGGCCTGAACATGCAAAAACACGTGATTACAGTTTGGGACCACCATGTTAGATACCCCCTGGGTGGGCTGGACACGTGAAAACACATGATTCCAGCTTGGGACCACCATGTTAGATACCCTAGCTGGGGACCACCATGCTAGATACCTCCTGGGTGGCCTTTTTTACGAATTGGTCGGCTCTCCAAACCTCGCTATGTTTCATGGATTCCGCACAAAACGCGCCGCACCCTTTGTTTTACGAAGGAAAAAGGTGGCCTGCGGACCCCGCTATTAATCGAGGACACGAGATGGGTGGCAAACTTTCCTCGAGCGGGCACGCGATAAACACACTTGGTCAAGTGAACATTCACACTTTACCTCGAAATTAATCGAAGAATCATTTCGCCCGCCATCTTCCCGTAGGGGCGGGGGGGTTAAACAGCTAAAAGAGAACCCTGGGCCCACGCTCCTTCCTGGAAAAATGCCCCCAAAATGATCTAAAATAATCAAAAAGCAATCGAAACATCGTCCCCAGACTATTTTGGGACTATTTTTGAATATTCCTCCTGTAGAGGGGCAGGCCCGACTCAACGATAATGCAAGGGGCCATGCTGGATCCCCAACCAAACCTCCGACCTTGTGGCCTGCCCTACAGGGACCTCGTCCCCGTCCTCCAGGTCCAGCTTCCCGGCCCGAGCCACCCTGGAGAAGGAGGAGGAGGAGGAGGAGGAGGAGAACGAGGATACCAAGGAGAACGAGGAGGAGGAGGAGGAGGAGGAGGCGGAAGCGGAGGAGGAGGAGGACGAGGAGGAGGAGGAGGAGGAGGAGGAGGAGGAGGACGAGAACGAGGAGGAGTAGTAGTAGTAGGAGGAGGAGGATGAGGAGGAGGAGGAGCTGCCCCGAGACCCCGACCATGTCGGCGGAAACACTTCGGCGCGACGTGCTCGGGCCGCCAAGACGTCTCGACAGTCAGCTGGCAAGACGAAGCCAGGACGAGGACAAAACTGGGCGAGGACAGATCGAGAACCTCTGAGATCCGGCGGCTCTGGAGGATGCCTCGGGCGCCACGGCCTTCTCGGAGCGCTCCGGAAGGCTCTGAGAGCGTTCCGGAGCGCTCTGGAACGGATCCGTCCTCGTCAGGGCCCGGTCCGAAGTTGGGCCCCAGGAGCGGCCTGAGCAGAGAGCGGCGGCCGCCGACGCGTACGTCTGCGGCAAGACCGACTTGGACAGCTTCCGCGCCTGCCCGGCGAGGGGGCAGGGCCGGGGCGCGCGACCCGCCGGGGCCACCGCACGGCCGGTCTCCGATCTGCCCTCCTCGTCCACGCTCCCGTGCTCCTCCCCGTGCGCCCCCGTGCCCTGCCCGCTCCCGCGGCGAGGCAGGGAGTCGTCCAGATCCGCCGTGCTGGTGCACCAGCGGGCGGTGGATCTGGAAATGTTTGGCCCCGCTGGGGCCCGAGCATATCCGTATCCACTGCCCGCCGACAACCCCGAAGGTCGACCGCGCGGACGGTGGTTGTGGATAAATCCCCGCCCGGGACCCGCTCGTGCAGCCTTCCTCTTCTGAGCTGGCGCAGGCGCTCGGCCGCCGCGAGACGGGCGGGACCCGCGGAAGCCTGGAATGGGACGTACAGAAACATACTAATACTATATGTCCTCCTTGGAGGCGCGCGTCCGACCCGAACATATAGTATACCCATCTTGTAGTAGATCGTTTTCCCGAGCGGTGTAGCCAGAAAGCGCCCGCCACGACGCATATACTATTAGAGTTCTCGGTGCGCGCGTCGTCCCTGGGGGGGCGACGAAAATATAGTATAAGTATGCTGGGGTGACGCCGATGGAAAGCAGCAGTGCGCAAGTATACTGTCCAGCGCACGCTCGTGCCACTGCTCATATGCCTACGGACACGCGGCCTGATTCACTCGGACCCGCTCCGTCCCAATCCCGCGCGAACAGTTCCTCCTCATCACCCCGCGGGGCGCGCGTCGGCGCGTAGGTTCAACCGTGCCTCGCCCGAAGCTCTCGGCGAGGCCCCCGGCAGCCCCACCGATGGAGGGTGAGCTGCTTTCGGCCCAGGGTTCTCGCCGCCTGCGACGTCCTCGCACTGTGGCGACCCCGAGCTCGACTGCCCCTCCCCCATTCCCCGCGAGCCAATCCTGCACGTGAGCTGCAGATGCGGGAGAGTGCAGTCGGACCTAGGCTTAGGTCGGGAATGTCCCCCTACAGGCGGATTTGGAGGCACAGTGAAAAATACACCAAAAAATATTCAACAATAGCCCCCCCCCAAAAAAAAGTACTCAAAAATCGTCCCCAGACTATTTTTCGACTATGTTTGAAGCTTCCTCCTGTGGAGGGACAGGCCCCACTAAACCTAGGCCAGAAGAACGTTCCTCAAGAACACGAGGCCCTCCGCCGGCCACGAGCACAGAGCATCCAGGGGCACTGCCCCCAGGATGCACAAGAGCATCCAACGAACACGAAGAACACTGGGGCACCCTCCCCGAACTGACCTCGATATTATGCCTTGGTCCGACTATAGCTCCGAGGCTCTGACTCTGAAGACGGTGCCGCTCAAGGGCAGAGCGCCTGCTTGATAGCATCGCCGTGAACCGGCGGTATTCGCTGCTACTCCCCTCCTTACTTTGCCTGTGGCTCTGCTGGATCAGCCAGCAGCTCGCACAGATGCCCACAAGGGAAGATGTCAGAGGGGCACAGAAGACGATAACTGCCTGACCACTGTCAGAGCAGATGCGGTCGGCAGCGAGGTAACGCAAGGGACGGGGTGGGTTTCTCCGAACTCCTCTCCATCCTGCTCCTGCGCATCCTCCTCCTCATCCTCCTCCTCATGCTCATCAGCATCATCATCATCATCATCATCATCATCAGCAGCAGCAGCAGCAGCATCATCAGCAGCAGCATCATCATCGTCAGCAGCATCAGCATCAGCATCAGCATCAGCATTAGCATCATCATCATAATCATCAGCATCAGCATCATCATCATCATCCTAATAATCATCATCATCATCATCATCATCATCATCATCAGCATCATCATCATCATCATCATCATCATCATCATCATCATCAGCATCAGCATCAGCATCAGCATCATCATCATCATCATCATCATCATCATCATCATCATCATCATCATCGTTAGCAGCAGCATCATCATTTCCATCATCATCATCATCATCATCAGCAGCACCATTTCCATCATCATCATCAGCATCATCAACATCCGAATATCGTCATCGTCGTCTTCATCATCATCAACAGCAGCAGCGGCAGCATCTTCATCATCCGCATCATCGTCATAATCAGCAGCAGCATCATCATCAGCAGCAGCATCAGTATCCTCATCATCATGAGCAGCAGCATCATCATCATCATCAGCATCATCAGCAGCATCATCCGCATCATCATCGTCATCATGATTAGCAGCAGCATCATCATCGTCAGCATCAGCAGCATCAGCATCAGCGTCATAATCAGCAGCAGCATCAGCATCATCAGCAACATCAGCATAATCATCATCGTCGTCATCAGCATCATCAACAACAACAAAAACAGCAGCAGCATCTTCATCATCATCGTCAGCATCAGCAGCAGCAGCATCATCAGCAGCAGCACCAGCGTCCTCATCATGAGCAGCAGCAGCATCATCATAATCATCATCGTCAGCATCGAATCATCATCATTATCAGAATAATCGTCATCATCCTTAGCAGCAGCAGCATCATCAGCATCAGCATCAGCATCAGCAGCAGCATCAGCATCACTATCAGCAGCAACCTCATCATCATCTTCAGTATCAGCATTGCCATCAGCATCACAGTCAGCATCGCCATCGTCACCATCAGTATCATCATCAGCAGCATCATCATCAGCATCATCAGCAGCATAAGTTTAAGCAGCATCATCATCAGCATCATCATCACTAGCATCATCAGCAGCATCATCAGCATCAGCATCATCAGTATCGTCATCACCATCATCATCAGCATCATCAGCACCATCATCGTCACCGTCACAATCATCATCAGCATACTCATCATCAACATCATCATCCTCATCAGCATCATCATCGTTATCGTCATCCAAATCATCATCCAATTCATAATCATCAGCACCATCACCATCATCATCATCCTGATCATCAGCATCATCAGCAGCAGCATCATCATCAGCCAGAGTGGCATCATCATCACCATCCTCACCATCAGAATGAGAATCATCATCAGCATAAACATCATCATCATCAGCAGCATCATTATCAGCAAACTAGCATCTGCATCATCAGAAGGGACATCATCATCAGCATCGTCAGCATCATCCTCCGCATCATCATCATCAGCAGCAACCATCAGCATCATCGCCACCACCAGCATCAGCATCACCAGAATCAGCATCATCAACATCACCGCCATCGCCATCCTCATCCACATCATCATCACCACCATCACCACAAGCATGACCATCATCATCAGCATCATCAGCATCAGCAGCATCATCATCATCATCGTCAGCAACATCATCGTCACCATCAGCATCACCAGCGTCACCATCGTCAAAATCATCATCCTCATCATCATCACCACCATCATCAAAGCCATTATCATCATTGGCATCGCCAGCGCCATCGTCATCGCCATCGCCATCGTCAGCGTCATCGCCATCGGCATCATCATCAGCAGCAGCATCATCATCGTCATCACCGTCGTCGTCATCATCATCAACATCATCATCGATATCATCATCAGCATCAGCATCGTCATCATCATCGTCATCATCACCATCGTCGTCGTCAGAGGCACCGTCATCACGTCATCTTCATCATCATGGTGGTCAACATTGTCGTCACCATCATCGGCATCGTCATCGTCATCGTCACCGTCATCTCATCATCATCATCGTCATCATCAGCACCACCATCATCAGCCAATCATCGTCGGTATCATCATCAGCAGCAGCCTCGTCATCGTCATCGCCATGTCCATCGCCATCATCATCGTCATCGTTCATCAGCATTCTCATCATCGTCGTAATCATCGTTGTCAGCATCACCAGTGTCATCAGCATCAGCATCATCATCATCAGCAGCAGCATCAGCATCAGCATCATCACTGAATCGTCAACGTCGCCCTTCCCATCGTCATCGTCATCGCCATCGTCAGCGCCATCGTCATCGTCATCACCATCGTCATCGTCAACAACAGCCGCCGTATCCTCATTCTCATCCTCATCATCCTCCCCCTACTTCCCCTTCCCCCAAACTTACGCACATCCATCACCTCGAGAACCGATGTCCCGGACCCCAGGAGGAGGCAACGGTGTCGGGCCTTTTGGGGTGGACCCCAAACATATTCATGTGCACCGCCTGCTGAGGTCCTCCGACATCGGTCCCTCAGGCGGTGTATGTCAATACGATCTGGCCTCGGGTCCACCCCGTCCTCCTCCTCAGCCTCCTCCTCCTCCTCCGCCTCCTCCCCCTCCTCCTCATGTCCCTCGTCTCATCCTCTTCCTCCTCTTTTTCATCCTCCTCCTCTTCCGCTTCCGCTACCACTTCCGCTTCCTCTTCCTCTTCCTCCTCCTCCTCCTCCTCCTCCTCCTCCTCCTCCTTCTTCTCCTCCTCCTCCTCGACCCAACTCCTCCCTCCTCATCCCTCCTCCTCCCTCCCCCTCCCTTCTCCTCCCTCCTCCCTCCTCCTCCCTCCCCCTCCATTATCCTCCCTCCTCCTCCATCATCCTCCCTCCTCCTCCTCCTCGGCCTCCGCCTTCCTCCTCCTCCGCCTCCTCCTCCGCCTCTTCCTCCTCCTCTTCATCTTCCGCTTCCGTTTCCGCTTACACTTCCCCTCCCTCGTCTTCTTCCTCTTCCTCTTCCTCTTCCTTTTCCTCTTCCTCCTCCTCCTCCTCCTCCGCCTCCGCCGCCTCCTTTCCCTCCTCTGTTTACTCATATTCCTCTGCTTCTTCTGTTTCCTATTATTAATATTCGTCTTAGTAGAATGAGTACTCTTATTCGTATGGTGAGTGGTACTACGATTAGTCTGAGTATTAATATTATTCACATTCGCATTACTAGTATTCGTCTTCTTGTTTTCGTTGTTTGGTTCTTCCTATCAGCAGTATTATTAGTGGCATTATTCTTATTAGGATTATCCTTAACATTACTAGTAGTACCCCTCTTCTCAGCTTGATTCACGTACTATTGTTCATCTTATTGTTCCGAATATTAGTGTTATTATCCGTATGCGCATGATGCGTCGCGTCGTATTAATATAAGCTTGCCTCATTATTATTGAGAAGATACGCATTAGTTAGTAGTATGTTTATTCGTATTGTTATTACGATTCGTATTACTCGCATTACCCGTATTCCTCCTCCTCCTCCGCCTCCTCCTCATCATCCTCCACCGCCTCCTCCTCCTCTTTCTCATCCTCTTCCTCCCCCTCCTCCTCCTCCTCCTCCGCCTCCGCCTCCTCCGCCTCCTCCTCCTCCGCCTCCTCCGCCTCCTCCGCCTCCTCCGCCTCCTCCGCCTCCTCCTGCCGAACCGGCGTGACGGGCAGCCGAATGCCACGCCCGCGCGGTCGACAACAGACTGGCGGGCAACGACGACGTGCTCGGAGCCGAGCCGCCTGCCGACGTCGACGGCGCAACGGCGGACGAGAATCGTCGGCCAGCGCCGCGTGCTGCCCCGATAGGGGGCCACATGCGAATCCTCCACCTGCCCCCCACGATTTCTGAGGGGGAGGGTGGGGTTCACTTCGCTCGGGAGCTCCCGAGCGAAGTGAACCCCACCCTCCCCCTTAGAAATCGTGGGGGGTAGGGGTAGGGTTCGCATGTGGCCCCCTACCCGAGGGCGACGGAGGAAGCGACTGCAGAACCACCATATTGGATTCTCGACACAGCGGAAGGCGCCAGGGCAGCACGAGTCGACGAGCGCGTTCCACTGCTCGCAAATGGCCTGGGTCCGCCGCGGGGGGGATCGACGAGAGATCGCATCGAGGCAGACATGTGTTTATCGGAGGTTTGCGAGTAGGCACTTTGCGAGTAGTGGAACGGGCTCGGGGAACGAGATGCGCGCAGAGAGGGAGAGGATCGCCATGCAGAGCGCGTCGGCGCCGCAGGGCCGGAGAATGCGAGGGGAACGGCAAGAACCTCAGTCTGGCCCCTCCTGAGGAGGCGCGCACAGGAGGGCAGCTCCGCGGGACAGCCCGGGCAATGCGACCAGCAGCCCGCACCAGTCCAAGGCAAATATTACATCTTACTTCGGCTAGTCAGAACCCGATTTGCAATCGGTGCGAGAGCGCGGGCGGCGCACTCGCCAGCGAGCTGGGAGAAGGAACGAGTCTCCAGGCTCAGCCTCAGAGCTCCCAAGCGGCTCCGAATCTGGATGGTTTCCATTTTTACCCCCTGGGGCCACACGCCCCTGGGTAGGCTAGGGATCTCCCCCGCTCTCCGTGCCTTCCTCTGCCGCGCCCCTTGTTGCCTCCCTCCTCCTCCTCCTCCTCCTCCTCCTCCTCCTCCTCCTCCTCCTCCTCCCTCCTCCTCCTCCTCCTCCTCCTCCTCCTCCCCCTCCTCCTCCTCCCCTCCTCCTCCTCCTCCTCCTCCTCCTCCTCCTCCTCCTCCTCCTCGCCTTTCTCCGGGGGCGGTCCACTGCCTGCCCAGCGGGCTTGGGGCCCTGCTGGGGCCATCTGCGGAGGGGAGCCACGCCTTCAGGCCACTGCGTAAATCTCCTCCTCCTCCTCCTCCTCCTCCTCCTCCTCCTCCTCCAACTCCCTCCTCCTCCTGCTCCTCCTCCTCCTCCTCCTCCTCCTCCTCCTCCCTCCTCCTCCTCCTCCTTCTCCTCCTCCGCATCCTCCTCCTGCAATTCTCCTCCTCCTCCTCCTCCTCCTCCTCCTCCTCCTCCGCCTCCTCCTCCTCCTTCCTCCTCCTCCTCCTCCCCCCTCGCCCTGGGGGGGGGAGGGGGGGCGGCGGCCCGCTGGGCGGGCGAGGGGCGCCTCCGCCCGCCTTGGGCCGACAACAAGCCCCCTCCAGAGCGCCGGCAGGTAGGCGCGGGCGACGGTGCGAGCCTCGCTTCCTCGGGGAGAACAAAAACCAAATATTGAAGATACCATACGGGAACACCATATAACAATAACATACCGTATACTATACCATAAAATGCACCACGGAATAACACATGGCTACAAGAATGCATCACTAGAAAGTAATAAAATATACTGCACTGTGCGGTAGTACCATAGTTTGTAATGCTGCTGTCCAGTGTAATATAGAATAGCATATATATTACACCCACGAGGCCGAATGTACCATCATATGATGTCATAGGCTCTACCAAAATATACGATGGACTAGACTATGACACTATATAACACCATTCAAAGCAATAGAATACAAATACTATAGCACATACAGTAACAAGCAATATTCAAGTATACAAATAGCGGGTGATCGTATATGAACTAACAAAACATGTTATGCATTCATAAGAGTATGATGAAGACACGTCGCCCAAATAAATTGTAATATGCGAATGCCCAGTATAATATGACAAAACAACGCATGCGATAACGTGAAGCCGTACTACTAGAATACGCTGTAATAGCATGATCAAGCACCAATCAAGCACAACGAGTTTCACTAATGTGATACGTATTTATGAAACTAGACGCTCTGATACCGTAAAACGACATGACACTACAAATGCCTTGTGATACGCAAACATATGATAATGCAATATGATACTGAATGGTACTACATGGGGTACAGAACTGGACTGCAAGTTTGTATGCCATGTTATGATGTACTGCCGTAGAAAACACTATCACAATCTAGCATGTGAAGGAAGAAGGTGTACTAGAACAAAACATGATACAGCCTAACACAGTATACTAAAATACAATATGATGCAAAATGGCAACCGCGACCCACCCACGACCCGTCCGCGACCACCCCGCGACCCATCCAATGCTTTAATAAAAAATCGGCGCCTGCGGCGGGTTCGCTGTATACGTTGTAAAAGTTAGGCGCCTGCGGCGGACTTCTTCAGAGCATTGCAGACTGCCGACGTCCCCGCGGCCCCCTCACTCTTATCCGCGACTGCGGGGGGCTACGTAAGATAGCATAACAAGTCATGTTGCAATGCAGTATTATAATATACAGTGTGAAATTATACCCGATCATATAATAGGATATACATACAGGTGTACATATAGGTGTGTGTACTACATATATACGTATATGGATATATACGTATATATATGTGTATATATATACAACCATATCTATATCCATATATATATATATATGCGCACACTCACCTTACACGATTCGTTGCCGCATAGTGAGCTTCACAGAAGGCTCAAAAAGCGTGAAGCTGCTTGGCACGCTGCGTGGCCCAATAGGCCCCAACTGCATGGTGTTGCATGCGACTCCCCACGCACATCTGGACTCCAACAACTTGGTGCTGCATGCGGCTCTCCACATTCTAACACACCCCTCGCACGTTCTGCAGCCCCATGTTGAGCTCCACTGAAAGCCTCAACAGAGCAACGTGGTGTTGCATGCGGTTCCTCATCACTTTCGGCACGCACCTCACACGTTTCGTGGTCCCACAGGGAGCCCCACCGAAGGCGCCAATATCGAGGTGTCGCATGCAATTTCTCGCCCATGTCGGCACACCTCTCACACGCTTCGTGGCCACATAAGGAGCTCCACCGAAGGCCCAAGAAGCGTGGAGTTGTTTGCGGTTCCCCACCCATTCTGGCACACACCTGACACGTTGCATGGCACAATATGGAGCTCCACCGAAGGCCCGAACAACGTGTTGCATATGGTTTCCCCGCCCGTTTCGGCATATGTACCCATCAAGCGCTTCATGGCCCCACAGGGGTGTCCTCCCAAGGCCCTAGTGGCAGGGCCTGCATGCGTCTCCGCGCCCATGTCGTCACACCCTATCACACGCTCCGTGGCCCCAGAACTAGCTTCACCGAAAACTGTGCCCCCAACGCGGAAAGTGCTCACAACAGCAAACGGTCGGGCCCTTCGCCAGGAGAAGTTCTCAGGACGTTGGAGGTCTAGGAATGTTGCCTCGGAGCGGCATTCGGGTTGACCCAAAAGGGGGTCCAGCGACAAGGGGGTGGTGCAACAGATTTGGTGCAATAGATTTGTGGGGTTGCAATACATCTTGGGCGTGCAACACATGTCGGGGCGCAGATATATTGCTGCATTTTCGCGTGCAATACATTACTTGCAATACCATGCAAAACGACTCTCCAGCGCAATACATTGGCAATACAATGGCCCCAAATCTATTGCACCACCCCCTTTCAGCTGGACCCCCTTTTGGGCCACCCCGAGGCATGCTCAGGAAGACCATCCCGTTCCTGACGCGCCTCCCCACTGACGAGCCCCGCGCAGGATCCGCGAGGCAGGCACCACACCTCAGCGACGGTCAGAGACGCGTCGCACGCGAGGTGGCACGGCGACCTGACGCGGCGGCTTACGTGGGCCGCCCACGCGGCACGCCACCCTGGAGAAGAGGGCGCTTGCGCTCGACCTTACGCGAGCAGCTTACGCGCCAGTGCCGGCGCAGGGGAGCCCGTGTTTGTTGCATCGCTCACCTGTTGCCCTGATAAACGGAATCCCGGGGGGCAAGAGAACATACTCTTGTGATTACACCGGCCTTGCATCTGTGCTGCAGCGCATTTTTGCGTGGATTTCTGCGTGGATGTTTTCCCGAAGCGGCGAGCGAAAAACGGAATGAATTTCGCATGATGTTGGTTGGGGGGGTCTTCGGTCCTGGCCAAAAAAAAACCTCACGAAATTCACCTCCAAATCCGGAACGATCTTCTCCAGGACACTCTGGGCCCACCTTATCGTTTTCCGAACGAAATCGGCTCTGCAATGTTGGCGCCATGAAAAAAAAAGGTCTTACGCGAGATGGCACAGCGCCTTTATACGCACCGGCTCACGCGGGCCGCCAGCTCGGCACGCTGCACTGGAAACGAGGGGCGCTTTCGCACGACCTTACGCAAAACGTACGCGCGAATGCCGGCACAGTTGGATCCGTTTTCTGCCGCCCATGTGAACCTGACCCCCTGCAGGTCAGATCAAAGACATCTATCTAAAAAAGAAGAGTAATACATATGTATAAGTTGATTTAAATGTTTTTTGATACAAAAAAAGAAAAGGCCAGAGGACAGAATGTGAAGGAGATCTGCAGCCAGGTAAACTCCAGTCTCCGAAGGAGGCACCAGACGTCTGGCGGACCGGTCAAGTGGCGCTCGGGTAGGAGCCCACCGTCTTCAACGTGCCTTGGGGCCGCCTCCAGGCCGCGGGGCCGTCACGAAGCTGCCGCAGGAGAGTGTGGCCGAGAGATCTGGCTGGCGGCTAGCGGCTCGAGGAGAGTAAAAAGAGGGGCGGAGGTCTGGGCTGCCTCGGGGGGGAGGGGGGAGGAGGGAGGAGGGAGGAGGGAGGAGGGAGGAGGGAGGAGGTAGGAGAGGGGCGAGCACAGGGAATCAGAGACGGGCGATCGGCGTGACGGAGACGGAAGCAGACAACTGTGGTAAAATGAGGAGGGAAGGGGGGAGCGAGGACGACGAGGAAAAGCAGTGGGGTGGGACCATGGGACTGATTCTTCAGCTCTTCCTCCTCCTCGTGCTCCTCCCCTTCCTCCCCCTCCCCTTCCTCCTCGTCGTCCTCCTCCTCCTCCTCCTCCTCCGCCTCCTCATCCTCCTCCTCCTCCTCCTCAATCCCTTGTCCTTCGCCGCGCAAAGTAATTTAAATGTCAGCTACATTGCGAGGATGTCGGGCAGGTCGTTTTCAACATGTCACCCTCGCCTTGGCGCCGCGCACATAGTGCCAGGACGCAACAATTGAGTTGATTCGCGGGGTTGACATCGCCAGACTGGTCTTCCGGTATGATTCAGGACTGTGAGGACGCAGCAGTTGCGTTGATTGCGTTGATTCGCGGAGTCAAAATCCCCAGGTTTGCGTTTCGACACCATCGAAGATTCTCAAACGGTTCTTTACAAGGGCATCCCCCGCAGTGGAAATAAATTCTGGTAGGGGCCTACGAAAAGGGAATTTGGAGGAAGGTTTTCTGGCAACGTCGTTGAGACAACCTGGGGGTGCACAGGTCCTCCTCCTCCTCCCACTCCTCCTCGACCCCATCCTCCTCCTCCTCCCCCTCCTACTCCTCCTCCTCCTCCTCCTCCTCCTCCTCCTCCTCCTCCTCCTCCTCCTCCTCCTGCTCCTCCTCCTCCTCCTGCAGCAGCATAATCATCATCACCACCACCACCACCACAACCATCATCAGCATCATCATCATCATCATCATCATCATCATCATCATCATCATCATCATCATCATCACCATCATCATCATCATCATCATCATCATCAGCATCAGCATCATCATCATCCCCGTCATCAGTATCATCATCGTGAGCATCATGAGCATCATCATCAGTCTCATCCCCGTTATCATCATTGTCATCGTCAGCATCATCACAACCATCATCACCGTCATCATCATCATCAGCATCATCATCACCACCACCACCACCATTATCATCATCATCATCATCAGCGTCATCATCAGCATCATCACAATCATTATCTTGTCATCGTCATCGTCGCCATTACTCCTCATCCTCATCATGATCATGATCACGATCATCATCAGCATCAGCATCAGAATAATCAGAATGGTCCTTATCAACAGCATCACGCTCATCCTCATCCTCATTCTGTCCATGTGCATCACAACCATCATCATCATCATCATCATCATCATCATCATCATCATCATCATCATCATCATCATCATCATCATCATCATCATCATCTGCAGCATCGCCATCGTCCTCGTCATCGTCGTCGTCATCATCATCCTCATCAGCATCATCATCATCAGCATCATCATCAGCATAAGTATCGGCATCAGCATCGTCATCATCATCATCATCAGCATCATCATCATCAGCATCATCATCAGCATCATCAGCATCATCATCATCATCATCATCATCATCATCATCATCATCATCATCATCATCATCATCATCATCATCATCGTCGTCGTCAGCGTCATCGTTATAAGCATCGTCATTGTCGTCGTCAACATCATCATGATGGTCAGCAGCATCAGCATCATCAGCATGGTCATCGTCATCTTCATTATCGTCTGCATCATCTTCATCAACATCATCAACAGCATCATCAGCATCATCCTCATCATATCCTAATCATCGTCATCGTCATCATCATCAACAACATCACCATCATCATCACCATCACCACTCGCCCCCCCCCCCCACCGTTCTCCTCCCTACATTATCCTCCTCCTCCTCCTTCTCCTCCTCCTCCTTCTCCTCCTCCTCCCTCCTTCTCCTCCTCCTCCTCCTCCATCCTCCTCCTGCATCCTCCTTATCCTCATCCATCATCCTTATGATAGTGATCAGCATCATCACCATCATCAGCATGGTCATCGTGGTCATCATTATCAGCATCAGCAGCAGCATCATCATCATCATCAGCATCATCGTCGTCATCACCGTCATCATCACCATCCTCATCCTCATCCTCATCCTCACCACCACCACCACCACCACCACCACCACCGTCATCATCAGCAGCAGTAGCGGCATCGGCATCAGCATGATCATCCTCAGCATCATCACAATGATCATCCCCATCATCATCAGCATCGTCAGCATCATCCTCATCGTCTGCATCATATTCATGGTGATGAAACTAATAGTAATAATGGCATCATGAAAATGGAAATAAACATAACAATAATACTCATCATCATCAGCAGCAGCATCACCATGACCATGACCATCACCATGTTCAGCATCCTCATCATCATCCTCATCCTCATCCTCATCCTCATCATCATCATCATCATCATCATCATCAGCATCATCATCGTCATCATCATCATCATCATCACCATCCTCATCCTGATATTCATCATCACCACCACCATCATCATCATCATCATCATCATCATCACCATCATCATCCGCAGAAAAAGCATCATCATCGTCATCCTCATCCTCATCACCATCATCCTTTCCAGAATCATCATCGTTACCATCAGATGTGTCCTCATCATCCTCATCATCATCATCATCCTCATCATCATCATCAGCATCATCATCATCACCATCACCATCATCATATGTATCCTCATCATCATCACCATCACCAGTATCATCATAGTTATCCTCATCATCCTCATCACCAGCAAAATCATCATCGTCATCATCATCATCATCATCATCATCATCATCATCATCATTAGCATTAGCATCATAATCAGAATCATCACTTCTCCTCCCTCCCTCCTCCTCCCTCTCCTCCTCTTCCTCCTCCTTCTCCTCCTCCCTCCTCCTCCTCCTCCCTCCTCCTCCATCCCCCTCCTCCATTGTCCTCCTCCTGCTCCCTTCCTCCCTCCCTCCCTCCCTCCCTCCCTCGTCCTCCGAGAACGAGGGCGAGGAGCAAGCGCAGGCGGCGCGTCTCCCGGCAGCGGCGCCGTCAGGGGCCACACGGCCGCCTCCAGCAGCTCCCGCAGCAGCTGCTGTGCGGCCGAGCCCCTCGCCTGCGCAGGACTTTTGAGCCGGGGCGGAGCGAGCCGCGCCCTGCCCTGGAGTCGCCGTCGCCGTGCAAGTGCACGTCTTCTTGGTCGGCGTTTCGACACACCCCTCACGAGGATCGTGGCCCCATGCCATAGGGGGTTCCACCGAAGGCCCCAGCGGCAGGGTTTGCATGCGTCCCCCCGCCCGTTTGGGCACACCCCTCACGAGGATCGTCGCCCCATCGGGGGTTCCACCGAGAGCGGTACCCACAACGCGGTACTCATAGCTGCATATGGTTGGGTCCTTCGCAAGGATAATTTTAGTGGCCGTTTCGACGCTGGGCCAAAGAGAGGTTGGAGGGGGGGTCGAGGGAGGGGGGGGGTCTGGCTCCGGACCTCTGCTCGATGCGACTGTTCGCAACAGTGCGTCCTGTGGGGGAGGGGCTCCACATTCTTGAAGCAGGCTCCAAGAACAGCCAAGATCTACTCCATGGGTGGGGGAAGGGGTGAGAGGGCCTGCGCCGATCGGCAAAACAATGAATAAGAAAACGATCACCAATAAGGGAAAAATAATGAGGCAGGAGGAGAGATCCGAGGAGGACGAGCAGGAGTTCCAGTGCGAAGAGTTTTCGTGCTTGCTAGAGATTAACGACACATGTTCTGTTTCCGGTGCTGTATGGACCGATGTCCGCGACCCCAGCCCGAAAAACATTCGGAATCACGTTCTTAGAAATTGTGAGGGTGCCCTGGACACGCAAAGAAAGAATACACTAGACTCTTCCGCCCGAGTCCACCATCCTGAGCACATCGCAACGCAGACTCACGCTCCCCAGGCCGCAACCCCTTGCAACCTGCTCGGGCTCGCAATCCCGAGGCCACAACCCCTCGTAATTAACTTCAGACGCACTCTCGCTGCCGAGGCCACAGCCCCTGGCGCCCCGGCCGAGGATGTCGGTGACGACGACGACGACGACGACGACGATTAGGTCGGGCGTGTCCCCCTTCAGGCAGATTTTGGGCGAAAGCGCAAAAACACTCCAAACATACACCAAAATGGTCAGGAACTCTTTTAAAAACGGTCCCCAGACTATATTTTGACTATTTTTGAACATGCCTCCTGCAGAGGGACAGGCCCGACTTAAAGACGACGACGACGACGACGACGACGACGACGACGACGACGACGACGACGACAAGGCGACGGCGGCGGCGGCGGCGGCGACGACGACGACGACGGCCGCCAGGCCTGCAGCTCCCACGGCCTCCTCGCCACGGCGCCGCCCGCCGCCGCCGCGCCGCCGCTGCAGGCCGCCCGCGCCTCGCCGCGGCGGCGGCGGCGGCGGAGCGGCGGCAGCGTCGACGACGCCGAGGGCGATGTTGCTCCCATAAGGGGAGGGGGAGGGCAAGGGGGAGGAGGAGGAGGAGGAGGAGGAGGAGGAGGAGGAGGAGGAGGAGGAGGAGGAGGAAGATGAGGAGGAGCAGGAGGAGGAGGAGGAGCAGGAGGAGCAGGAGGAGGAGGAGAAGGGAGGAGGAGGAGGAGGAGGAGACCACATCCCAGAAATAGTTTATTCCGAACGCCCAAACAAAAACATCGGAACAGCGCCGAGCGAGCATGGCCTCGCAGAGGCCGGGCACGCGAGATCCCTCCAGTTTCGGTACTGGTGTTCGGTGCTCGAAGTTCTTCCTGGTGATCAAGGCTAAAGCAGGTTGGGACATCGGGCAGGGAGCGCTGTCGGCGGCTCAGAGATGGGGCCCTGAGGGAGTGGGCCCCGAGGACTAGAATAAGAAAAAAACATAAACATAAACTGTTGGCGCTCCGCGCGGACATCTTGGATCCGCGCTGGTCCCCCTCCAGCTGGCGCGCAGCGCGCGCCAGGGGCGGCGCTGGAGGCGCCGCCGCCGGGGGGGGGGGGGCCAGGCGCGAATCCGAGAAGTCCGCTCGGAACTCCAAAAGTCTGTTGATGTGGCTTGTGCGAGGAGGAGGAGGAGGAGGAGGAGGAGGAGGAGGAGGGAGGAGGAGGAGGAGGAGGGAGGAGGGAGGCAGGCAGCGATGAAAGAAGTGTCAGGGTCACTGACACCCCCCAGCAGGAGCATGAGAAGCCAGGCAGGTGGGACATGGCCACCCGTGCCCAGCTCTTATGTGCAGAGGCTCGGCCACCAACTCAGCTGGAAAGAAGTGGGCTGAGAGTGGCGAGGCATAGCACACGCATCAATCGAACGATAAGGGTTCGCCCGATCGGGGATGCAGGCCCCTGAGGACCCTAGA
The DNA here is from genome assembly GCA_963575745.1 of Prorocentrum cordatum. NCBI lineage: Eukaryota > Dinophyceae > Prorocentrales > Prorocentraceae > Prorocentrum > Prorocentrum cordatum. Next base: position 330,926 of record CAUYUJ010012547.1, on the reverse strand, counting down.
AATATTGCTCTCCTCGTTGGCCCGCGTTGAGGCCACGGGAGAATGGCCTCTACAGGCCTTCGCCGTGAGTTTCGGATTGCGACCACCGTTAATCGAAAAGGCCCCGCAAGCCAAACAAATAATGGCGGGGCCGAATCGTTCGGCGGGATGTCCGAGAGAAGTGCACACCTCCACCACCCCGTCAGCATCAGCAGCGGCAGGCAGCACACCCCCTTCCTCCTCATGAATCGGGCCTCCTGCGGCTTCGACCGCCACCTGCACCGACGGTGTCGAGTCTGACACGTAGTGCTGGGGGGTCAACCTGAAGAAACGCTCAGCCGTGGCCCGCTGAAGGGCCGAGGGAGCGCAAGCCGAGTTACGCAAGAAACGATATGACAGGGTGGTGCGAGCGAAACGGTTGCACAACAAACACCTGTACTCAGAAATAGCTTTACTGAACATCATCGTGTGGGATGTGACAGCAAGCGAAAGAGCGGGGGGGGCCTTGCGGGGCGCTGGGGCGCCGGCAGCTGGCTGCAGCTGCTCCGCCTTCCGCGCGGCCGCCTGGACCATCCAGGCGAAGGCCTCACCGTCCTTACGAGCGACCTGCAATCTGGATTTGTGCACATCAACTAGGACCTGCGCCACAGCATGGGACTGCGAGCCCAACTTAGCAAAATAATCGGCCCATTCGTTTCCGACAAAGTCAAAAACTTCGGCCGCCCCTAGGGGCAGCACGTCGTCCAGGGAACGATGGGCGCTCGTCCAGCGAAAGAGGGGAGGCTCCGACTGTCCAATATCGTGCCTTATCTGCCTCCAGATAAACGCCTGACGAGAAGCACCAGATTCACACAAAGAAGAGAGCTGCTGGCCTGTCTTCACCAAACTGAGATGATCAGACACAATCTCAGCTGGGCGCGCTGCGATCTGGATGGCTCGCAGGGCGGCATAATGCTCCGCCCTAGGGACGGTCTGAAGCCTGCCAGGAAGCGGGCCGTAGATCGCTCTAACAACACAGCCTGACTCATCAAGTTGAACCACGGCCCAGCCGCAGCGCGTCAGGCCTTCCATCGAATTCGCCAGGCCTGACCCGTCCGTGTACACCCTCGGCCCCCAAGCTCCCCGCCAGTCACCCCACCCCATCGTCGGAAGCGAGTCGGCGACTGGCTCTGGAAAGGGCGGCAAGGGCGGCAGCCCATAATTTAAAAAGAAAGCCTCCTTGCCATTGTCTGTCTGGTAGCTCTTGACCAAGCTGGCACGGTGCTCCAAAACGTCGTCGGGCAAAGCTTCTTCAGGCCTACACTCAAGCATGCCATCGCAACCCCACCACTGGTGGGCCTCGGTGCCGACCTGCTCTTTACACACAAAACACAACGGCGTCGGGCGCAAATTAATCGAATGGAGGCGCTCAGGAGTCCAGACCCCCGCAGCCCACAAGGACCGCAGCGCCCCACGACGGCCCCCATCACGGAGAGCAAGCACTGATTTCCGAAGCGCACGACGCCAAACAGTGTGCCCCTGGTTGTCGGGGAAATGGGCCAGGACCCTCGCAACCTGCCATCTTCGAATTCCCTGCTCCAGAAAAATGCGCACGTCCTGAGGACATACACGGAGCAGGTCGATGGGCCAGCCCTCGTCGCTCACTAAGGTGGTGGGTCCTGACATTGACCAACCTATCCGAAGGAGCGTATACCAAACCGAAGAAATAGGACCCCTGGCAAACTTCCACGCTGGATTGTGCTGAATTCTGTCTTTGATCGCGAGCCGAGCTCGAGCAAGACGTGAAGGAACGACCCTGGCTTCCCAGACACAAGTAGCAAACCTCACAACAAGCGGAACCGAAGCATCGAACACAGGGTCGAACCTATCGTCCTTTTGCGTGCATAGATAGGTAGTGAGGCAGGACTTGGGCTTAGCTCCTACCATCCCTCCCGCAAACGTACGCAGCTCGCGGAGAGAAACATCGGACACACCGCTAACGCCACCTCCGTGGCTGGCTGCTGGGAGGAGCCCCGTTCGCCAAAGGGCCTTGACGGCCTCAGGTTGAGCCTGACGGAGCCCCCAGACTTTACGCCTCTTGGACTGCAAGACTCGAAGTCGGGCCTTCTCTTGGACCCGCAGAACCTTGACTCCGTGCATCTCGTGCCCTAGATTACGCATGCCGTGCTTGCTGCGAAAACCTAGCTGCGAAATGTGCCGTGCGAATGTGTCACGGGCGGCACAAGTGTTGGCCACAAACCCACTCTTATTCGCCTGCACACGCAATCCGAGGGGGGCAATGTCATGGCAGAAAGACTGAACCGCCTGCGCAAGCACATGTGAGCTCTCTCCTGGATCTTTGCCTTGGCGGCGTTTGCCCACCCAGTTAAAACTCACGTCATCCATCAGGTCCCTGGGTTCCACAGATGGGAATCGCTCCACCGACAGGTTCAAACTTCTATACAGAAGCACCGTGAGCAGAGTGGTGGCTAGAGAACACCCAGCTAAGATCCCTTGGGCCGTGGAAACCGAGTACGACAAACTACCGAAGGCTCTAAGGGCTCTAGGCTGGGTGTAGTTCTGGATGGCCATCCAGGCCAGACGGAGCGGGAACCCTGTGGCCTTGGCCTCCCTCAAGAGGGCCTGGAGGTCTACACATTCATAACATTTCACCATGTCTATGAAAACAGTAACACAATCCTCTCGCAATTCGTGCGCAATCTCCGAAGCTAAATTTAAAGAGAAGGCGCTGTCACTGGACGATCGCCCTGGACCTGTCCCCCACACCGTGGGATGCGCGTGGTCACGCTCCCAGGCGACCGCTGTTGGACGGCGAACACGTCCCCAAATCCGAGTGAGGGTGTGCATTAGGGCGATCAGCCTGCAGCCGCCTGTGGACTTCGGAATACGCACAAGCTGAGTAAGTATGCGAGACGACGGCCAAATCAGAAGCTTTTCACATCGCATGAACAAGCGCGCCAGCGACTCCAGGCCGGCGTCCGAAACGAACCAGAACGCGCGGGGCGCGAACTCGAAGTGCCCGATGCCCGTGGTCCAGGGGAACTGCAGGATCGCACGCTTGATATCGTCCAGGGATATATGTGGTAGGTCGTCCCACTGATCAGATGCGTGAGGTACTGGCTCAGGAAGATCATGCATGTGCCATATGGCGTCCCACTCTCGCATAGCTCTGTCCGCCATCTTGAATGGCTGCGCCTCCGAACCAGGGAGCAGGCAGGCAGCACAAACTTCCTGAAGAGCACGGCCTCGAGTGTGACGGTGTGCGAAACGACCTCCACCTTTGAACGACGAAGCCGCCCACTCTCGCCAACACGCCAAGGCTGTGTCATTCTGGCGCTTCTGGCACTCGTCCGCTCGACCGATGATGCTCTCAATCATGTCATTCGCACGACCACTGGTGACGAAACCGATGTCCATGTCGAAGAAGTTCCGAGCGTCATCATCCAAGGCGTCGCGTAAAGGATCGTTGCGAATCCTTGTCATGAACTTGGTGATGTCCACTAGCATACGAGCAAACTTGTCGAAAGCCTTGCTGGACATCGTACCCGCCCGCTCCTGATGGCATAGCAGCACAGCCTGATTGACAAGGCTCTCTTTGTAGCGGCGTAAATGGCGGGCCCATCGGCCTGCTGCTCTCCAAGCTCTGTCTCGTGTTGTCTGCTCACCTCTGCGCCTAGGCGGCCCCCACCGCAACTTAGCGTACTGCATTTGGGTGTCTCCGCCTCTGCCTCGGTAAGCCTCAGTGTGAGATCCGACAATGTCATATCTGGCAAGCAACTCAATCTCCAACTGTGCCAAGACTGCGCCCCATGCTGCACTAAATGTGGGATTATCAATCGCTTGATCAATAATACGATTGACCTGGCACCAGTTCAAAGGGTATCTAGAGCACCCAGGCTTCGGCTGTCTCGAAGGGCGCTTCGGGCTGACCAACGTGCGAGTCTTCAAAACAACATCCTTCCCCATGATAGGTAATACCACTGGCAGGTGTGGGAATGTGTCTCCATTTTCCTGCACATACGGGCGGCACGTTCTGGGGAGCAGATTGGTGGTCATCAGGAAATAGTCTATCGTCCTGCCTGGCAACGACTGCCTGCACGTCGAAACTGATGGGCGCGTCAACACACCTCCCAGTCCATACAACCATTCCATGTCTCCGAACTCGGCCTGCTCCAGGTTGAAGTCTCCCGCGACGATCCAATCAAGACCCATCGCGTTGACAACTTCAATGTATTCACAGATCTCTGCCAAGATGCGAACGTTATTATCAGAGAGGCCTTCATTCACATAAAGATATGTTGAAATCGCAATGAATCCTCCAGGCACCCCCCAATGGACGTGGGCTGCCAGCGCTCTCCCATTCGCCATGTGGGGCGTCGAGCGCCCTGGGGGGCCGTGACCAGCACGTCTCCCTTCGCCAGGATGGCCAGGCCCGCCTGAGTGCCCTCCTGGTTGCCCGTCTTGGTGGCCGAGCTCCAGACTCCATGCCAGCCAGGGTCCTGAGCTCGATGCTGCAGATCTGGAAGACGATCCTCTGCGACGTGGTGCTCTTGTATAGCCACCACAGTGTGCTCGCAGGAGTCGAGGAAGCGCAATAGCTGGCCCTCCTCAGAGCAATTGAAAGTCACAATAGAACCCTTGCGGTCAGGAACATGATTACCAACTTCATCTGCACCTGTGTGAGAAAAGGGGAATGGGCGGCCCCAAGCGTCATCCTTGCCATCACCTCCGCCAGTCGTCCCAGCTGGAAGCCCAGCAGATCCGATGCCTGAGCAAACCTCCCCGTAGTCGTTGCCGCCCAGACGGCCTCCGCGGACTTCCTCGTCATCACCTCGGCCAGTATTCCCAAACGGTGGCTCGCTGCGGTCTCCCGCTGCTATGCTGCGGTCTCCCGCTGCACTGCCGAGAGCCTCGGTGCGAAGCCAGTGCCCAGCAGATCCGATGCCTGAGCAAACCTCCCCGTAGTCGTTGCCGCCCAGACGGCCTCCGCGGTCTTCCCCGTCATCACCTCGGCCAGTATTCCCAACCTGAAGCCCGACAGATCCGACCGCAGAGCAAGCCGCCTGGGAGCCAGAGGCAGCAGCAGGCCCCTGCCCTGCTCGTCGAGGAAGCAGTACGTCTCGATCGGCCGCAGACAGGCCGACCTTGCTGGAGGCCTTGCCTCGGCGCTGGCGCGCTCTCGCCTTAGTCATGGCCTGCTCGCGCGCTCCAACGCGCTCCAGCAGCTGGGCCCTCCGCATGCTGCGGGCAGCGCTGGCCTCGGCCAGGGCCGCGGGAGAGCGGCTGGAGCCTGCCGCCGCCGACGCTTGCCCGAACAGCGGAATGGCATCCAGCCCTCCAGCAACCGTGCCGATGGTGCCAGATGCCCTTGCCAGCGGCAGGAGCGCCAGGAGCAGCAGCGCGCGCAGCAGGCTAGGCAGCAGACAGCACCTTGGCCCTCTTGACCTCGCGCCAGCCGCCCAGCGCGTCGGTGATCTTGCGCACCTGGCCGCGGAGTTCCTCGCACTCCTGGGACGGGTCCACGCCCGAGCTGGAGAGGAACTCGCGCAGCTCCTCCTCGGTCGCCGTGTCGGGGTCTGGGAGGTCTGGGCCTGCCTCCGACCCCTTGGCGCCCTGGCTGGGCACAGGCTCAGCCTTGGCCTGGGTCGCCCTTGCCTCGGCCGCAGCCTTGGCCTCCTGCGCTGCGGCCTCGACCTTACGCTGCTCGTACTCACGGACCTCGCCCAGCACCGTGCCAAGCTTCTCCGCGAGCACCCCGCTGTCGCCGAGCTCCGCCAACATCGCGCCCAGCTTCTCGTTGGTGACGCCGAGCCCCTCGACGATGTCAGCCTTTGGCGAGACGCCTCCAGCTGGTGGACGAGGGAGCGTGGCGGCGAGCCGCGTCTGCTCCTGCTGGAGCTCCAAGCTCGCCGCGTCGGACTCGGCGAGCTGCTGCGTGGCCTCATCCACCTCCTTGTTGGCCTGCACGACCTTGTCCTTGGCTGCCTGCAGGGCCTCCTCCTGCTTGGCGCGCTTCTGCTCGAGCTTGCCCAGCTTGAAGGACAGGGTGCGCAGCTGCGCTTGGACGGGCTTCGCAGCGGCCAGCTCCGCGCTGAGCTTCTTGCGAGTGTCCTCCAGCTCGACCCGAGCCGTCTCGAACAGGAAAAAAAATCGAAAAAAAAAAAAAAAAAAAAAAATCTCGAGCTGCGATGGCCTCCGCGCAGCGCAGCGTCGACCTCCCTCAAAGGCTCGCCCCTCTCTGGTCCCAAAAAAAGAAGAAACCATAAAAAAGCTCCAAAAAAACGACAAAAAAAAAAATAAAAAAACAACAAAAAAAAACCAATAAATAATGAACCAAAAAGGGAGTCACCCTGGCCCTCACCGTGCTCTGCGCCCTCGTCGACCTCCATGGACGGCGCGTGCTGCTTGCTGGTGGTCTCAGCCAGCTTGGCCTTGGTGCTGGCCAACTCCTTTGCCAGGGCCTCCAGCTTGTCGTTAACCCACGGCGGCACCGCAGCAGAGCCGCGGAGGGAGGAGGGAGGAGAAGGAGGAGGAGGAGGAGGAGGAGGAGGAGGAGGAGGAGGAGGAGGAGGAGGAGGGAGGAGAGGAGAGGGGAGGAGGGAGGAAAGGGAGGAGGGAGGAGGGAGGAGGGAAGGAGGGGAGGAAGGGAGGAGGGAGCCAGGGAGGGAGGAGGGGAAAGGGGAAGGGGAGGAGGGAGAAAAAGGGAGGAGCCCAGGAGGCAGGAGGCAGGAGGCAGGAGCAGGAAGAGAGGAAGAAGGAGGAGGAGGGGAGGGGAGGGGAAGGGAGGAGGGAGAGGGAAGTGAGGAGGGGACGGAGGGAGGAAATCGAAATCGAAAAATCGAGCTCTGGGGGCATTAAGGAAAGATCAGAATTGTCCACTTGGGCGAAAAGGGGCTGGGCCCCATCTGCCAACATTCGCATCAGTTTACAAATACAATCTGCTTGCTACTAAGCCCTGAGGACCCATCAGGGGACTTTGCAGTCCTGCCGTGCTGGCAGGAGGTCTGCTCTGGCGATCTGCGGCACTCTCAGTTGTGGAAGACTGAGAGGCCGCCTCGCACCTGCATGTCACAGGGTAAACCCCCTGTTAAAAAGTTTTTTTTGTCCACCCTCGAACGCCCAAGGGCGAAACCCGAACGACCGAGCCACCGTGGCCCGACAAACAGAAGGAAAAACACCGAGGAAAAAAACCGAGGGCCAGGAGCGAATTCCGAGGGTGGACGAGGGCACAGAAGCTAGAAAAAGTTCAAGAACTAGGCGGAGGGTGTGGGGCCTCAGGGTTGCTCGGAGCACTCCCCGTCCCCCTCCCTCCTTTCTTCGGTCGGGCTCGTGGTGGCTGGATCACCGTTGCTGTATTCACTGCCTGTCTGATAGCTGCTTCAACTGGAACATATCCTCTCTCCACCAATTCCAACAGTCTCTCTGAAGCCGTCGCTACCTGTACTCTCTGTACGTGCGTCAATCTCACTTTGGGCCGACCGATCTCTACTCCTTCTTGCCCTTCCCCTTCTTGGAGGACCCTGCCTCGAGCTCCTCGAGCAGGCTCTGGGCGGCCCTCTCGAGAGGGCCGCGCGGGGGCGGACCGCGTTTCTGGATCGCCTGATGGGCCAGCAATATGCGGACGCACACGCTCTGCAGCTCGTCGTAGCTCTGGTGCATCGCGAGGGATATTTTGGCCATCTCTGATTTGCCTTGCTTCTGCTTGGCCATCTTGCACTTGCAATATAGTACTTTGCCCAGCAGGTCTCCCGCCTTGCATTGTGCCCCAGCGATCTTCTCCATATAGAACTGGGTGAGGATCTCGGCGTCGCGCTTCCCGATGTCATCGTACTCGCCCAGTCCGCGGAGCATGGCCGCGAAGATGTGGATAAAGGGCGGGCCGAGCTCCTCCTGTTTCACGGGGTCGTCGGAGCACCCCCGTGATTTCTCGAATTTCTGCGGCGTCGGTGAGCGCCAACTTGGCAAGCACGATCAGTAATTTGCTCACGGCATTGACCTCCTTCGCGTCGCCGCCCAGCAGGTCCGAGAGGAGGCGGGTCTTCTTCTGGCCCCTGGTGTCGCCTCCTTCTCCCGCCCTCTTCAGGCCCCACGTGGGGTCGCCGAAATTGAGAGCCATGACCCCGCTGAGCAGCTGCGTCCGCCAAACAGTCCAGGGGGGGCAGGTGTGTTCTGATGTGCTCCTGTAGCTCTTCAAACGTTTGAGCCCTATGATCACAGAGGTGGCAGTCCACTCTGTCTGGATGCATTCGTCCTCCAAGAAACCTCGACTGGTCATTACATCGGCCTCCACGAGAAACTGCAGCGAGTAAATGTCTCTGGGCCGTCTTCACGCAACTAAATGTGACCAGGCAATAGGGGCGCACGTTCGTGCTGACCGCGCGTGTCCATATATCCCTCATACCGTGCTTGGCCATCCTGTGCTGTGTGACCCCCTTGTATGTAGTCAACGTGCATGTGCATGCTGTCCCCGTCTCATTCCGATACCCACATGTCCATTGAGTAGTGCATGCATGAATACTGGGGCGCGCGGGTCCAGGAGGTGGTCGTTGAGCAGAGGGCCAGCCAGGGGGCGGAATAGCACTCATATAAATCCCCCTTCGTAACATCGTGAAATCCTGCATCAAAAACTCATGTTTCATTTCGTCATCTGTGAATAAGTCCAGCCATCCCGTGCGAATTTGACTGCCCAAGAACCCTCCCTCATCATCGAGTCCTCCTACACCCTACAGAATGTCGTCTCGCATCTGTTTCGCACATGGGTTCGCATCGTCCCGCAACTCGCTCTCCTCGATCGTCGGATCTGTCTCGAAAGGGAAGTGACCGAAGAGGGAGGTGAGCATCTGGCCGTTTCTCCACTGGTGCCCGAGAATAGTCTGGATCCTCTTCAGGCGGCGCACTCGCATCTCAAGCTTAGCAGGGGCCATGTTCCAGTACTCCAAGACCTGATATGTACTCTTCGAACGATGTTGTATCGCACCGTCATGGGTCTCAATCTGCTCACGTGCTTTGCCTTGCATAGCGCGACGAGCATATCGTGCAACAAGATGATCAAGTTCTGTGCACTGCTTATCTGAGCACACGTAGGACTCATTTCCGTGGAGGGCGGCATTCTGTACACAACATATTAAAAGCGTGCGTTTGATTCTGTACGGGGTGTGTTTCAATGACCAAAAACTTCCGAGGGAAGAATAAGCGGCCGCCACGGCCTTCTTGCGAAAATCAAACTCAACAGCATAACTACAGTTGGCGCCCACACGGGCCCCTAAGTATCTAGCATTAGTCTTAGGAGGGGCAGGGAGGTTGACTCTTCCAGTCCTCAGGGCTCGTGCCTCTGACCCCGCACCTACTCCAGAGAGAACAGGCAAGATTTCCTGCTTAGTCATATTCTGTTTGCACCCGATTTCGGCCAGGGCCCGATCCAGGAGAAAATTGGCTCTCTCGCTGACCGCAGCGAGCTCCTGCAATCCCTGGTGGGGTCCCGCCAGAAAAAACTTCAGTATATCATCAGCATACAGGCTTAAAGATGTGTCCACCGCCCTGTCTATGAAGGGGTGTCGTGCCACAAGTTCGTCCGTTCCCACCCCCCACGCCTCAAGCAGCCTCCCCCACTCCCTGATAGCCGTCTGAAAGGCTTCAACGAATTGGCGGACCACATAAGGGTCTCCCATGAAACCTCCACATCCTGGCTGGAAGAAACGGGAACCTTCGGCGCATGGGAGGGTGACTGATGCTTCCTCGAAACGCTGGCAGCCTAATCTCGCAAGACCGTCCTCCATCAGCTCAACTGCTGCGGCCCTCATGTCAGGCCAGTTGACACTTGCAAAGGCATTCGTGAGGTCATGCAACTGCACAAGTCCTGCGCGGCCAGCGCGTCGAGCGCGCCACATCATGATTAGGACATTCGCGATGGCATTCTCCTTGCATCTGTGGGGCAAAAAACCGTGCACCTGGGGGGGCATTTCGGGTGACTCCGAGCGGGTGGAATACCAGCCCTTGCCAAGAGGAGAAAGGAGGTGAATAGTTCGGAGCCCCGACGCCGTCTCCCCAAACACAGTGCCATCAGATTTCTTGGCCCACGACACCCCCATGCTGGCGTGCCAGTATACAGGGGTCCTCAAGCCTGTACGAATTCTCAAACAGAAATCCTCTAAATGCTTCCTGAAAAGAGGCGCTTCTAATTCTGGTTCTGAGGCACCTAGCCCTCTGCTACGATAAGAAGCCACCGTGGGAGGGACCAACAAAATCGCTAAAAGTTCAACTGGCGCAGCCCACGAAGGGACCGCTTTCCTTTTTGGGGCTCGCAGGGCCCAGCGCTCGAGTCGAAAAACATCACGCTTAGCTTTCAAACGCTGGGCCTCATTCAGGGGGCAGGTGTCCTCAGGTGTGATCGGGGTCCTGGCGCGGGCCCAACGTATCCATGACTCAATCTTTTGTGCTGACATCCCGCCTTCAGAGCCAGGCCGTTGTAGTTGCGAAAGCCATTGTTCTTCTGCAGGTGGTGCGACTTGAGCGGCGAGGAAAGGTCGACGTTTGGTCCCGTATTTTGCTCCTGCCGCTCTCCTTGCCAGTCGATACACATCTCGTAAATGTCGCTTGCGCCAGCTTTCCCACAACTCATCCACAGCTCGGGCCTGAAACTCCTTCCACTCCAAAATTCTCTCACGTCGCATATGGCGGGATAGTGCACGTAGCTCCTGAGAAACCTGTTCTGCTTCATATCCGATCGCGTTGGCACGTTCTGCTTCAGCCACCATCTCCTCATACGTCGGCTCCGTCGACGAAGAAGACAACCTCTGTGTTGCACATGTGCCGTCTAACATGTGGCCGCCACCCTGGCGCGCCATGGCCCCCCCGAATCCCCCCCCCCCCCCACCCCCCCCCCCCCCCCCCCCCCACCCCCCCCCCCCCCCGACCCCCCCAGACGAAAACCCCCCCCCCCCCCCCCCCCCCCCCCCCCCCCCCAGTCAAGTCTTTGCTGCGTGCCACGCGAGGCAGGGAGCTCCCAGTGGCTAGCCCTGTCGCGTGGCAAGACCTCCTGGGTTGAGGGGCTCGTAGACAGCAGGGCGGCGGCAATGGGGTCCCAGTCCTGAGCGCCGTCCTTCACGTCGCCCAGGGCCCCCAGCTGAAGTCGCAGTGCGTGCCGTCGACGTAGTAACTCTCTCCGATGTTCTTGCAACGCTTGATATCTCTCATCCCGTGTGTTCTCCTTAGTAAAGAACTTTTCCGCTTCTGCTATCATGACGCCCTCAAGTTGCGAGCCATAGCTGTCAGGTAATTTCTTTCCAGCAAAAGACGTGAGTACCTCTTCCTCTTCTTCTAATCGTACCTCAACTGCCAATATATATTCATCTCTGATCGGGGGTCCACGAAACGCTTCCATCATCACATCTCGATTCCATTGGATACGCTGCTGTCTTTGCTCGTGTATGTGCCTCCAGGTTGGCACTCTAAACTTGACATGTCCTCTTCTTCTAATCGCGCCTCAACTGCCAATATATATTCATCTCTGATCGGGGGTCCATGAAACGCTTCCATCATCACATCTCGATTCCATTGGATACGCTGCTGTCTTTGCTCGTGCATGTGCCCCCAGGTTGGCACTCTAAACTTGACATGTAAGAACATATGGTCCCTGCGAGCCTTGGCGTTGATTAATTGCAGTTGCCGTGACAATGCACTCAGTGCGCCAGCCGTCAGTGTTCCGTCAGCGGCCAGGCTCTGTGGGACACAAAGATAATCAATCAAACTCTCGCCTTTGTCTCCATACCATGTGCTTTGTCCGTAGCGCGCCGAGACTGCATGAAGGTGGTGTGCTTCAAGGAGAGCACGCACGAGCTGACCCGCAAGGTGTTCAGGTCTCGAGCCCATGTGGCTAATCACAGGCGTTTCAATTTCTCGATGTTCGGGGTCTGGGGTCCGTCCCATTCCATCGTTAAGGTCCATGCATATAATGGGTATACGTATTGAAGGTATTTTGCCCAGAATCTGTGCAGCCCAATCGTGCAAATATCGTACACATCTGTCGTATTTTGGAGCTTCTGCCTTCGTCTTGACCCTGGGCGGGAAATACAATCCCAGGAAAGTGAAGTCGTACATTTTAGAACTTACCCGAACTGCTAATCCCCGTCCTGCTAACTCTGGTCCAGGAACCCATATCTGTCGTAGGTGTTTCTGTTTGATTTTGCAGCCGAAACTGAAGTAGATGCCCGCCGTCTTGTTTGTATGTTTGCATTTTGCCCATCCTCCCTCAACGTGCCATCTCTCTCCCATGCGGCGCTGCTGGACTCGAAGGTCGGCCCTTGATCCAGATCCTACCACCCCCACGGCGTCAAAGGCGCGGCAGCTGAGGTCGATGTCTTCCTGGCGTTCGCGGCGGGACGAAGAGAGAGGATTGAAATGGCCGAATCTCCATGTGTGTGGAAGATAACGTTCGTGGTCGTCCGCCGTCCCTGCACCTCCCCCCAGTTCTCGTGAACATTTCTCCAAACGTAGCTGCAGACATGCCCCTGCGGCCATGCAGGCCACCAGCAAGAACATCAGTGCATTCCCTGACGAGTCATCTGCTACTAAGTGGGTCAGGGTCTAGCTGCCTTATCTTGCTCGATCCGAGCGGCAGCTGAGGAGGGAGGAGGGAGGAGGGAGGAGGGAGGATTTTTTTTTTTTTTTTTTTTTTTTTTTTTTTTTTTTTTTTTTTTTTTTTTTTTTTTTTTTTTTTTTTTTTTTTTTTTTTTTTTTTTTTTTTTCCCTTCAACCCCTGAATGCTTCTTGCCACTGGTGGGGCGTACCCTTGGCAAGGCTGGGGAGGCGGGAGGATTGCGTTGAAACCTCCACGCCACCCTCCCTGACACCAGGCGTTGCAGGCAGCAGGGAAAGCCAGGGGGCTGCAGTCGGGGGATGTGCCACACCCCCCCGCACCCTCAAGGCGAGCCTCGAGCGGCCCCTCACCAGCTGGAAAGGTGAGGAACCACGAGGAGAGATTAAGGGCTGATCCCCTAATTCGGGCGGCAGGAAAGAAGAGCGCACGCACAGCCGCCGCAGCTGCACGAGCGTTGGACACCTCCTCGAGCGCGCCGCGCACGAAGCACGAGGAGGGCCCAGGCGGCGGGGCCAGGGGCGACGCTACCTGGCCACAGCAACCGCCAAAGTCGAGCTACAGTCGGGATAGAACTACCCCCGTGCTCGCTGAAGAAAGCCTCACACACACGGAAAAAGAAAGGCCCACACAAGGACGACGAGGCCTGCCCCAGGTGCTGGATGCGCCTGGACGACATAGCCTCGCCCCAGATGTAGAGCCAAGGAATAAACGAGAAATAGAAAGGCCGAAGGCCACAAACACAAAGCTAAACTAATCGGAACTGTCAGACTGATCCTGGCGTCTCCTCGCCAAGAAAGTGGGACTGTCCCGACTCGGCCCTTGATGGGTATCTCTCCTCTGCTGAGACATACTGTGGAGAGCGGCGGCTTCGGCCGTTTCCGCCAACGAAGTACCTACAGCGCGCCTGCGTTCGTCTTCTTCCGAGTCCGAGTACGAGCTAGCGCGCTTACGAGCAGGCCTCACGGAGAGAGGAGGGGGGAGGTCAAGGTCCGAAAGGAGGAGAGGGCAAAACACTGACAGTTCGCGTCGCTTAGGGTGGCCTCCACGAGCGACGACGGACCAAACCCACTTGCCGAACCTGGAGGGCTTGCCAACACATCGCTCCATGAGGCCCTTAAAGCGGCCATGGGAGGAGTAACACTTACATGCCGTACATATGAGCAGGAGTGCTTGGTCACCGCATTCAAAGGCGACGCAGCGGTGACCAAGAGAGGCTATCTGCTCCACTGGCAGGTCTCGTGGGCCAGGGCAGACGCTAGGCGGAGGCTTACGCGGCCACTTTTGACGGACAACTTTCAAGCAACGCTCACAACGCCAGAAAGTGCCCAAGTGGAGCCAGAGGTGACTAGGTCCCGCGATCCGCACCGGCTGCTGAGGCTTAACGTATTCCACTTCACCGAAATCTCGCAAAGACTGAAACTTCGGGAGGAGGTGCATAGCAAGCAAGCAAAAAGCCTTGGCATATTTCACGTCCCGCTCAACCTCCGCCTCTATATCGGGGTCCGTGGGGTGGCGGGCAAGGGCCGCCTTAGCTAGATGATCCGCGTCATCGTTGCCAAGGCGCCAGAACCGAATTTCATCAGACACTTCGGGGTCATCGAGCGGCTGGTGGGCTCGAACGTGAGAGACCGAGGTGAGAAATTTGAAACCATCGGCTGCACGAGCCTGCAGCAGATGCCCCGAGTAGCATTTCTTGTCCGAAAGCTGAGCGGCTCTATCCTGGGCGAAAGACCGCACGACATTCTCACAATCAGAGATGAGCGAGGATTGACCTTCGAGCAACTGGACCCCCGCAAGAGACGCACAGAACTCTCCCGCCTGGGGCGTTTGCGGGAGGTGCGCCCACACGGGGCCCGAAACACTAGCCAGACGAGTTTTGTCAGGGGAATACAAAACGACGCTCCAGGCAGCCCGAGACATTTCTTTAATAATACGTCGGGTGCAAGACCCGTCTACAAAGACAACACCTGAAAAATCTGGCAGGGGAGGGGGCACGTGCCAGACAACTTCGAGCTCATCGTCGTCCATGTGCACGGGGGGCGGGCAGCGGTCTCCAGGGTGGGGGATGGCGCCACGGGTGACGACGAACAACTTATCTGACGAGCTGACATAGTCCAAGACGCCCTCGAGAAGCTCCTCCCTCACCAACTCCTTCCTTTCATGATCCAGGGCTGGGCACTGCCAAAGACGGTGGAAGATCGAATCCGTCGAGGACCCACACAGCTCGCAAGATTGAGGGAACTGGTAGCCGCGGCTGCGCGCCATCGTACGCGTCCAGATCCCGTCGCAGGCACAGGCGCGAAGGGTCCCCTTCTGCAACGCCGTGAACTTAGAGGAGGCCAAGGAAGAGGAGACGACGTCGAAGGACAGACGATCATGCACGAAATGATGTTTACGAGAAATGTCCCTCTCGAGTCTCCTGAGGACAGCAGAACGAAGATGAGTCCTGAGAAGGCGGGGAGAGGTGTAAACCAGCTCGTGCAGATGGCCAAGGTCGTCCTGCAGACGGTTGAAATCTAGCATGATCCATCCCAATCTATCTAAAGTCAGCCGAATGGCAGAGAGGGGGCCAGAAACTCCCCTCCACGTGGGCTGAGGTCTATTCCAGACAGCCTGCCAGTACCGCCGAAGCTGAGGAATCGTCAAAGCGGCTGGGTGAAGGCTACTCGCAGAGGCCCACACTTCCCTATGCCACCTGGTGACACACGCGACTTGGGTCAACCAAGACGGGAGGAGGAGGAGGAGGAGGAGGAGGAGGAGGAGGAGCAGGTTCTTCTTCGAGAGGACGGTTGGCCCGAGGGCCTGGGCCCCGAGGACGCGTGGCCCCCGCGAGGGTTCGGGACCTCCGGGCCCCCCTCTCGCCCCGAAGGGGCCCCCGCCCCTCGGGCCCCCGCCCGCTCCAGGGGCGCCTCGCCGGGGGGGGGCGGGCTCGATGGGCCGATTCTCCACCACAACCACCACCACCATAAGTTGGAGGGCGGGAGTAGGAAGAGGACGAGGAGGAAGAGGAGGAGGAGGAGGAGGGGAGGAAGAGGAGGAGGAGGAGGAGGAGGAGCAGGAGGAGAACCCCCTCCCCCTCCAACGTATGGTGGTGGTGGTGGTGGTGGTGGTGGTGGTGGTGGTGGTGGTGGTGGTGGTGGTGGTGATGGTGGTGGTGGTGGTGGTGGTGGTGGTGGTGGTGGTGGTGGTGGTGGTGGTGGTGGTGGTGGTGGTGGTGGTGGTGGTGGTGGTGGTGGTCAAGCCCATCAGGGCTCCTGGGGGGGGAGCACCGCTCTCGGGGAGCCCACACGGGACGCGCCCGCCCAGCCGTGTGCACGAACACGGCCCCTCGATCCGCGAGGCCCGCCGCGCGATACGGAACTTTCGCGCAGTGCGCACGGTCGAAACCAGCGTGGATTTCATGTACGCGTACGTCCTCCTTTCGCTCCTGAGCTCCGGCCTCGGCGGCACGCCGCTGCCAGATCGGCGGCGGACCCGCGACGACGGCGACACCTCCGCACGCTCCTGGCGGGGCGGACCCGCGGGCCCCCTGCCGGCGATGAAGGGGCGACGGGGGGTCGATGCATCCCCCTGGCCCGTCCTTCTGGCCCAAGGTCCCCACAGGCCCATCGGGCGTTGCTAGAAGTAACCCTGGCCCAGAGTGCCCCCAGGACTCTCGGAGTGGCCCAGGCGGCCTCCACGGGCACCCCTCACGAGCACCGGGCCCCATGGGCTCCAGAATGGATCGAAAAGCTGCGAGTACCTTGGGCCAGGGGCACCTTTAGCAACCCCCCCTGAGCCCATCCTTCTCAGAGATCCTCGTCGTCCGGATTTCGGACCAGAACTCGGGTCTCCAGCGTCCGTTCGGGGGGCCCCTGCCGTCGATGAATCGGTGACGGGGGGTCGATGCATCCCCCCTGAGCCCATCCTTCTCTTTGGAGTCCCGAAACGGTGCGGTGACGGACCGTGCGGTGACCTCGAGATCCCCCAAGACCTCACCGCACGGTCCGTCAACGCACGGTTTTGGGACCTCGGAGAGGCCCCTGTCGCCCGAGACGTCCTCGGCGAGGGACTCGAGTCCCAAAACCGTGCGGTGACCCCGAATCCCCACCGACTCACCACACGGTGTGGCCACCACCCCGTATGCGGGGAAATCAAAAGGTACCGATACCGCTCCTCCCTGGACTCCTCCCGGGGTGCCTTCTGACCAGAACCTTGAGGCGAATCCAGCGGTGGCGACAGGGGGCCTCCCCAGGGGGCCCAAAAAGAGGAAAACGGGCGAAGGGGGGGAGGGGAGGAGGGGAGGAGGGGAGGAGGGGAGAGGGGAAGAAGGGGAGGAGGGAAGGAGGGAGGGAGGGAGGGAGGGAGGGAGCTAAGTTTGGGGGACCCCGATTCCCAGAGATCTGAAGGGGCCCTGGGACACACAAATAAATAGACATAAATAACAGGATGCCCCACATGTTCCCATCAAGAACAACGGGATGGGGAAGACAACAACAACAACAACAACAACAACAACAACAACAACAACAACAGCAGCAGCAGCAGCAGCAACAGCAACAACAACAACAACAACAACAACAACAACCACAACCACAACAACAACAACAACAACCACCACCA
>CAUYUJ010012547.1:202323-313650 GCA_963575745.1 Prorocentrum cordatum | reverse complement strand
CTTGGGGGGAGGCCACGAGCGACGCGAAACAAGGCCTCCCTCCCCGTAGCGGTGGGGGGGGTGCACTCGGCCCTTCGCGCGGACGGCATGCACGTTCGCGGGCAAGCTTACGAGCACGGTCAGCAGCGTAACCCCCACAGCTGCGATAATTTGAGGGAGTTTCTGTGGAACTCACGTCATCCTCACCCCCGGCGCGAAGAGCACGAGTCCAGAGCGGCCTCCGGCACCGTTTCCGGACAGATCCGGTGGATCCGGTGGATCCGGTGACGAATCCCAAACCGGCGCCCTCGCTTGAGACATCCTCACAAAACCGGCCCCGGGGGAGGTGCCCAGAGGAGCCCAGAGCTGTGGTGAACTTGGGTGGTTGTAAGATTTAGCAGACTTTGACTACCTACCAGACCACCCCAACCCAACCCGAAGACCCGAATTTCGGGTTGGGGGGGGTAAGGGTTCCATACGTGTTTTTTCGACGTTCCGCGAACCCCCCCCACTGGAAATGGAGGGCAAATCTGAGCCTTCGGGTTGGGTTGGGGTGGTTTGGTGGGTGGTGAGACTTAGCAAGTTGGTTTCGGAACTTACAAGTTGCGCTAACTGAGCGCAAGTAGTTGCAAGTACTTGCATGTTGACGTGCAGCCACTGCATTTTTAGCTCCCGAATTGTTGTTTTTCTATAAGCGATGCGCAAGGCGAGCGACACCTGCATTGGAAAGCAATGTTTTTTTGCGCTGCTGCGCATAAGCAAGCAGGTAGCAGCTCACGCGATGTCTCACCACATGAACATGGGAGGCACTATCGCGATTGATCCGCCTCCATGGCGCCTGCATGCCTTGCAAGTCTTCGAACCTTTCTAACCAACCACAACGGACGTCCCACATCGCAAATGTCCACCATGCATTTTTCACAATTGCACGTGTGCAAAGCGGACAGTTGCTTGCAGACGGCACGCCCGTATAGTGGTGGTGATTTTTCGGAAACTTGGCAAACGCCCCGCCATGGCAGTGCTGATGTCGGTCGTGTGCACCAGCTGCAAGTCGTCGTCGGTTGGGTGCACGGTCAGCACGCCAAGCCGATCATCGTAGCGAGGGGTGTCTCAAATTGAAACCAGCGATACCATCGTTCCGTTTACAGCAGCGTGAAACCAAACCTCCCCACACGCCTTGCCACCATTGGCAACGGAGAGCAGCACGATGTCTCGGGATTGGCATGTCGACAACGTCGACACCCGAGCCGAAAGAGCCGTGGTCGCGCTGTCCCTGGGGAGGCGCTGGCCGAGCTTCTCCTCCAGGAAGGCGTGCATATTCTTAGGTGCCGCCCTGGGACACACCAAGTGCGGCGAGAAGTCGAACACGTCGGTGCTGCGCGTATTTGCCAAATGCAGGCATGTGACCTCGGACAGCACACTCCTCTCAGAAGCTGCCAACTGGCGCATATCATTGCAGAACCGCTTGGGCACCCTGTGCTTTCTCTCGTGCACAAAACACGACATGAGGCATCCGAACTTGATCAGGTGCCTTGGGAAATGGGCCAGCCAGTGAAACTTCGGCGTCATGTATTCCTGCCGCCCTGCTGCTTCACAAGCATCCAGAAACGCGTTCGTCTTGTTCCTGAGAGCGTCAGCAGACGCACGGGATGATGCTGCAGCTTCGATGCACCACACCAAATCACACAACCGAACAAAAGCGGTGCACTCCGCGCGTGCTACCCCTGCAGACAATAGAACCGTCATCACATACGTATACATCATTGGCAGCAAAAAAAAAAAAAAAAAAAAAGAAAAAAAAAAAACATATAATCCAAGAGGTTGAAGCGAAAAAAAAAGTCCGGAGCCTCACTCGCCTGGCACTTAAACGCTTTCGCCTTGCCGTTGGAAGTATCGCGGCCCTTCTGAAAAAGCTTAGCCAAGTTATCAGCGCTGCCGTGCGCGATGGGCAGTGACCACATCTTGATGTATTCCTCGAAACGTGAGTATACGTTGGACAACCCATTATTCTTACAACCTGCAAGAAAGAGATGCGTCGAAATGTTAAAAACACCTCGAATAAAGAATGCGTGCATCCAGTCGTGGCAATACTGGTCAACAGGTAAGATAATGTCAGTTGTGGATCGAGCAGCATGTTCTGCTCATTATGGTTGAAACCGAACGCTTGCTCGCGGATCCTGGGGCCACACTCGTCATCCTCGCATTCCCCTTCCAATCCCCCTCCCCTTCATCATCTTCCCACCCTTCATCATCCTATAGGTCATTCTCCCTCCTTTAAGTTTGCAGGCCCCCCGCAGGTCTTGAAATTGGCGTTGGTGTCCGTCGCGTGGAATGCAGCCAGCCGCCGCACGCTCCCCCTGATGTCATCATTCGTCGCAAAATCGATGTCACCCTCACGCATGACGTCTGCTCTCAGCAGGGTCACCCCATCTTCGTCGACCAGGGAGCTGTCCATCGCAATTACATTGCGGCAAAGCATGCAGCATTTGGTACCTGCATCTCCTTTAATCAGCCAAACCAACTTCTGGGCACCGCCGTCCTGGAGAACCATCCCAAGTCTGCAATGTAACCTGACTCCAGGCCCCAATGAAACGCCCGTTGTGTGCAGTGAGCAATCCGACCTACAAAACATGTCTTTTATAAGCAGTTTGAATGCCTGTGCGACGCCTGCATCTATATCGGATACACGTTTTGACCTCAGGGCACCTACGCAGAACCACGCATCCTCTTGCGACAACACTTCTGGCCCCAGTTCTAGAAACGATACGTAGAACATCCACATCTTCCTTGAACTGTCTGGGGATAGTTGGTTGCCTGGTGTTACCTCGTCAGAATAAAATATCAACAACCACGGTCGCTCGAAAGAGCACGGCCCCGCCGCCAAAGTCTTTTGAATGAGGGCCCGCCAGTTGCCGCATTGGTTGTACGCCGCGTACAATATTGCAGGGAGATTGGCAACAGGAAACTCAATCTCTGAATCCTCGGCAGAGCAAGCGATCTCACGGAACAAGGTACCATAAGGAGTCGGCTGGTTTATGACCGAATCTCTAGCATCACGGATATCCTTCCGTGATGCTGAGAAGGGTTCCCACGTGACCTCGTCCAAGATTGCAGCCAGTGCAGCAGCAGATACATGCGGACATTTCCGCCTCAAGGATTCTATATTCTGGTACTTGTCAGGTTTGGGCACCATGAGCAGCGCAACCGCGAGCCCGCCCTCGAGCTATATACGGCAACTGCGCGCATGGGGGTTGGCGCGCCGATGGCGCATAGAAGCGCATGCGTTTGCATAGGAAATATGGGGGGCCTGAAACAGATGCGACTCACCATTTGAAAAGAATGCTTGCACCACGGGCGCAGTCACCGTTGCAGACACCTGCGCGCACCACTTCACCGAGCACATCAAGGATTGCATGGCAACAGCGTGCGCATGGCATGCGCAATCACCTGCGCCTCTGAACGCATGTCCTGCAATCGGGCGCGCGTGCTTGCACGCATCTGTGAATGCAGAGATCCTGCAGTTGCAATTGAGTGCGCTCATGCAATCAAAACTGCAATCAATATTGCAGAGGGCACATGTGTGCTGCCTGAATTGCACATGCAGTCATAACTGCATCGGCTGTTCGTGCGCCCGCCCCTCCCCAAACTCACCTCGCCCATGCTTCCCCACATGTGCCCCACTGCCCCATGCACCCCCCCCTTCACCCTTTCCCTCCACCCCCCCCCATGCGTCCCCCCGTCTGAGAACGGACCCCTCCGCCGATCACATCCCCTGAGCGCGTGACCATGGTATACCGCGATGTGCAATCACACAAACAACATTGCAGCCACAGCTGCAAGCCCGAAGGCCGCGCCACGCGCGCGATTGCAGGGGGTGCTGCAGCGATGGGCGGAACGTGCGCTGCATGCGCAAATGCCGACACGTAAACACGCGGAGAGACGCGCCCAAGTGCGCAGGCAAGGGAAATGGCATGCGATACATTGTTTTCTCATATGTACGCTAGCGGCGATCGGTTCGCAAAGCTCCGAAAGAACAAGATGCGAGCAATGACGCACAACCCATACTCTATACTCATATAGTGCATTTATAGAGACCCGTCAGCTCACGCATCCAATCAGCGCTGATGCTCGACATATCTGACATAGATCAGGCGTTCTTCTTGCTCCTCCACATCTCGCTTGCCGACCTGCATGCATCCTTTGCATAGTCGAGCGCCTGCTTCTCGGTACGGCCGTTTGCCTTGGCCCACTTGAGCGCCCGCCCGCACCACCTGGAAGCGACCGCATTCTGCGTGCACTGGCCGTCACACGGTTCAAAAACGATCTTGAAGACACCGCCCTTGGGCGCCCACGACGCTGCAGCGGGCTTCTTCAGGGCGGGCGCAACGCCCGTTGCAGCAGCGGGCCTCTTCTTGGCCGCCGCTGGCTTCTTTGCAACATCCGTTGCAGCAGCGGGCCTCTCCTTGGCTTTGCGTTTGCCCTTCGTCACCAAAGCGTCGAACGCCTGCTTCTCGCACGCCTCCTGCGCGACGCGATCCGCAGCCAACGCTGCGCCAGCAGCAGTGGGCGCTGCGTCGCCCGCCGCAGGAGCTGCGTCACCATCAGCAGGAGCTGCTCCACCGTCGCCGAGTGGAAGTGCTGTGACCTTGGGCTCTGCAGCCCGAGCTGCATCTGCGGCTGGGGCCGCGCCTGCAATGATGCTCTTGCCTGGCTTGAACGACGCGGCTGGCGCGTGAGCAGAGCCAGCACCCGATTGCCCTGCAGTGTACAAACCATGGACCTGAGCGGCCAGTTTAGTCAAGTCAGAGTTGCCGTCCCAGCTCGAGTGCCGACCACCGTACCGATCCTGCTGAAGCGGGGTAAAGTCAGACGACTGCCAACAGCCAGCCCGCTCTTTCTTGAGCAATATGTTGTTGTCGCGCAGCGGGATGTGCTCGCCTAGGAAGGTGTACAAGTCGATGACCTTCTCGACGGGCGGGTCGTCATCATCATAAGCAGCCGTACGCAAGGATGCGGGCAAATCCGCAGGGCGCTCGGGATACGTCGTGAGTGCCGACTTTGTGAATGGGGCCGATGTGTTTTTCATGTGGCCCACCAAATCGCGAAAGCTGTTGTAGATGCTCTGGTAGCTAGGCCAAGACTTGGTGTTCCCATGCTCGCACCAAATCAATACTACCATTGCCCATTTCAAGCACTTATCGTGCGCTGGCTGTAAGATTCCCAAACGATGCAACCGTGTTGCAAGGATGGCCATTTTCTTGGTCTCCGACGCTCTGTAGTCCTCCAGGACCATCCAATCCTTGCCCGTCAGGTAGTTGTATATGTGGGACAGCGTCTGATCCCCAGCATCGCTGATGCTACTTGGGACCGCTGCAGCGATGTTGGCGACCTTGATATCGACTGCCGCCAGCACTGCACGCTTCGCGGAGGCTACCGTGCACTTCTGTTCAATCAACTCGGTGAGGACGATGGCATCTGGCGCTGAAAGCGCTGTGAGTGACTGTATGCGAGTGCACAGGGATGCAGACAAGTTTTTTCTGCAGCTCCTCGCTGTTGGGGCGCTTCGCCAACAAGTCCGAAAAGTCGAAAACGTCGCGCGCCATGTCCTCGATGCTGACCATGTCGGACTGCGCGCGGATCACCCTGAACCCCTGCAGCACCTGCAGCCCCTCGAGGCTTGATCCGAACACGGCCATGGAATGCCGATCGCACTTGACAAAAGGAAAACATGAACGACTACATGGGTCGCCACAACTTGCGCAGGGCGCATCGCATGCGTGACAAAGTGAAAATGGTAATGCGTATATGGGAAAACATCACGATGTCGGTTTAAGGCATCAATCTCATGTGCGTGCCGAGCCGATTGGCTGCATGGATGCGTTTCCGTTCGGGGGGCTTGCGGGTCAGACTCGCAGCTGAACCTGGTGGCGGTGGAAGGCAACATTTGTCTAACGCAGAAGCGCGCGGCTGGAACTCCGCGCTCGCTTGGCAAGATCGCTCGGCAAGGTCCGTCTCATCGATCCTCCTCCGCATTCTCCTCCTCCTCCCCCTCCTCCTCCTCCCCCTCCCCCACCCTCCTCACCCCCCTCCCCCCCGCCCTGGCCGTGCTGCTTCTCCTCCTGATCCTCCTCTCCCTCCTCCTCCTCCTCCTCCTCTGACTACCTACCAGACCACCCCACCCCAACCCGAAGACCCGAATTTCGGGTTGGGGGGGGCAAGGGTTCCACATGTATTTTTCGATGTTCCCAGCCCCCCCAACTGGAAATCGAAGGCAAATTGAGGCCTTCGGGTTGGGTTGGGGTGGTTTGGTGGGTGGTGATCCTCATCATCATCATCATCATCATCCTAGAAAGACGGCGCTCCACCTGGTGCGGAACGCGCCCACCTCATGCACAGCGCGATGACCTTCCCGTGCGCCACGCACAGGCACGACGTGCTCGCGAGGTCGGCACAGGCACGACGTGCTCACGAGGTCCACCTGGCTGCACAGGCACGACGTGCTCACGAGGTCCACCTGGCTGCTCACGAGGTCGGCGCAGTCGTGACCTCTGGGATATCAGATGAAGGCGACGAGGTCGGCGCAGTCATGACCTCTGGGATATCTTGAAGGCGCTGCAGCCGACCGAGCGACGTCGGCTTCGACTGCGTGGCGCATGAGCGCGAGCCAGTCCACAGGCGCCGCACGTCGACGAAGACCTGCTTCGCGTACTTGTTCTGCTCCGACTTGTTGGCCACACCCTCGACGAAGCGCTTGAGGCCGAGGGCCATCTCCTTCCACTCGTTGCGACTCTTCGTGAGGTCGCGGATCTTGGCCTTCATCTGCTCCTTCTCGCTCGGCCGCAGCGCCCGCGGCACATGCGGCGGCGCCGCCGCGTCAGCCCGCACCTTCGGCGCCATCGCGAAGGAGGCGCGAGGAGCTCAAGCGAGCGCGAGAAGGCGCGATGAGTGCGCGCTAACACTTTGAGCAAACCAGCTACACTACATCCCCACATGCCCCTCCCCATCCCCACCCCGCGGGCGCGAATGCAGTAGACTGCAGCCCTTGCCGTCGGGCGCGAATGCAGTAGGCTGCAGCCATTGCCGTCGAATGCAGTAGACTGCAGACATTGCCGTCGGGCGCGAACGCAGTGGACTGCAGCCCTCGGGCGGTCAGAGGGAAGCAATGGGCAGCAACATGATGCACAATCTCAGGAACATCTGGCGAATCGGAGAGCAGCGGGAGGCGATGCAACAAGCGGTGTAACGAGAATGAGGACTGCATCGGAGGGCGATGCAGTCTGTGGCGGAGGGAGTGAGGGCGGCTGGGGACAAGACGCACGAGGCGGAGGGAGATGTGGTTCACAGATCCACGAGCGGTCAATCATCCCGCTGGGATCGCGCGCGGCCTCATATAGGCCACGCGAATGTCTGGCAACCGCGCAGGCGGCAGCGCGTCATGGCGCCTGCCCCAGAGCCTGCGCTCAGCCAAATCAATCTCTTATGCTCTGCACGAGCCTGGACGCATAACAACACTTGAAAGTGTGAATACACTTTGAAGTGCGGAGGCGACGTCACTTCAAAGTGCGATCACACTTCGAAGCGCATAACCTGTTACTTCAAAGTGTGAATACAAATTGAAGTGAGGTGTCATCGCGCTTCAAAGTGTGATCACACTTCCAAGTGAGGCCGACTACACACTTCACAATGTGATAACACTTCGAAGTGACGTGGGCGCAGTCGCCGTGGTTCACCCACGGCCATTGTCATGACTACCTACCAGACCACCCCAACCCAACCCGACGACCCGAGTTTGACCCGAATTTCGGGTTGGGGGGGTACGGACACCATGTGTTTTTTTTTTTCAACGTTCCCCGACCCTCCCCCACTGGAAATCGAGGATAAATTTGGGCCTTCGGGTTGGGCTGGGGTGGTTTGGTGGGTGTCGATGTCAGCTGCGACGCCGACGTGCCTCATAGCAGCGCCCCCATCACCTCATAGATGAACGAGAGCGCCTCGGAGACGCCCGCCAGCTTCTCAAAGTGGAAATCTGCCCGACTTGGGCTTGCCCTTGCCCTTGCCCTTGCCCTGGCCCTTCGAGTCGAAGCGCTCGCGGGCCTCGGCCAAGATGCGCTCGACCGTGTCGTAGTCGGCACTCTTGTAGGCCTCGATGGCCTTCTCGCCCTGGTCGGCGAACCAACCGCTGCCCTTCTGAATCTCGCCAGTGGCCATGGCCGCGATCACCGCGTCCCACCCTGCCCAGTCCTCGGCGGCGTACTTGTCCGCCAAGCGCATGAGCCTCGCCGACCAGCCGCCGCGCACCTGCTCGCCGCCGACGGCGCCCTTGTTGTAGCGGTGGTCCATCGGCGTGGGCGCCGCGGGCGGCGGCGGGAGCGGCGGCGCGAGCACCGAGGGCGGTGGCGTCGATGGCGGCTTCGGCTGCTTCTTCGCAGCAGGCCACGCCCTGATGATGCCGCCCCCTGCAGCCGCCGCTGCATCAGGCGCAGCCGCAGGCGCAAGCGCTGCCGCAGTTGCGGCCTGCTCGTCGAGCATCTTCTCGAGAAGCTCGGCGTAGTGCACGACCTCGAGGAAGTGCAGCGGCTCATCCGTGAGGCCCTCGGGCGACTCCTCCTCCTCCTCCTCATCATCATCCCCTTCATCGCCCTCCTCCTCATCCTCCTCCTCGTCCTCCTTCCCTTACAGCTCCCCATCCCTTCTTTGGCCGCCCGAGATTCGGTTTGGCGGCTCCCCCCCCCTCTTCGGTTTGACGGTTGCCCCCCCCCCCGCCCCTCTTTGTCGCCAGCCCTCCGCCGAGCCAGCGTGCGTTTGTGATCCCACTGCCCCCTTTTCCCGCGGGCGGAAGGCCGTCGCGCGTGGAAAAACACACCGAACGCGCCAGAACGCGATCTCACAAAATACGAAAAACAACGTGTTGTTTGCATGGCCCGTTTTGGTCGGTAATGGTATGTTTTTCCACGCGCGACGGCCTCCCGCCCGTGGGAAAGGGGGCAGCGGGGTCACAAACGCATCTGCCCTGAAGCAGGAAGGGGAGAGGAGGGAGGAAAGACAAGGGCATGAGGAGGGAGGAGGAAGCTGGACGAGGCTGAAGGAAAAAAGATGAAGAGTGGAGGCATGAGACAGAGGAGGAGGAGGAGGAGGAGGAGGAGGCGGAGGAGTATGAGGGGGGGGCGATAGCCCATCGAGCCCTATATGGGCCCAGTCGTCCCCATGGGCCGTCGTAGGCCAACCGCTGTTGCAGGCGCACTGCAAAATTCAATCTCCCCCACCCCTTCCCCCGCCCGCCCCCTGGCCTTGACGAGCTCGCTCGGCCACGTCGTCTGGTCGCCGATCCCGCTGGCGCACACGCAGCCGTCGGGGCAGTACAAGATCGAACCCACGTCCAACGTGCTGGAGACCACCCAGCGCGAGAAGGTGTGCTCCTCGTCCGCATGCACAATGTACACCAAGAAGAGCTCGCTGGCGTTGGCCCCGTCGGGCGCGCCAGGCTCCTGCCGATAGATCGGCGAGCCGTTCACGTAACCCACCTTGTAGTACACGCCCTGCAGGCACTGCACCAGGCCGTCGTTGGCGTCCTCGTTGCTGCCCTGCAACCTCCTGAACGCGAGGCTGTCCGCGAACTTGGCCACGCGCTCGCCCTTGCGCGCCTCCGTCGCGGTGAGCAGCATCTGGAAGTCCATGCTGCGCGGCCGCGACGGCTCGGCACGCTTGGCAGCCTTGGCGTCGTCCTCGGCGGAGGCCGACCAAAAAAAGAAACAATCCGGTAGGTTGGGGCGTGCAAGCCCCCTCCACGAGGCCCATCGGGGCCTGATTTTGCAGTGGGAGCTGCAACGATGGCGCGCCCAGCGCGCCACCGTCTGAGCAGTCCACGCTCACGCTGCCTCGTCGTGGGCCGCGATCGGCGCGCGACGAACCAGCGTAAGCTTGGCGAAGACGGGCGGGCTGATAAATTTTACCGTGTGTAATCTCCTGGGCGTCGCCCTGCTGGCCAGCATCAGCTGCTGGCGGCGCTGGCGCTGGCCCAGCCAGGAGCTCGCGCGCAGCCGACATGGCGTCGAGCGCCCGAGCGCGGGGCCGCGCCTGAAGCCCTCGAGGGGCTCGCGGGGGCCTCGGCAGGCCCCTGAAGCCCTCGGGGGGGCCGCGGGCGCCTCGAGGGGCTCGCGGGGGCCTCGGCAGGCCCGCGGCGCCGCAGGCTGGTGCAGCTATAGCCGCGAAAGGCTGGAGCACAAACGGCAATGCGGCGAGGGTGCACTCAAGGAGGAGGTGGAGGTGCTGCACGCAAATGAATGGCCAAGCTTGGCAAACATGCGGTGAGCGTATCTGACACTGCAAATGTCGAGCAACGTATCGCTGAAGACAGGCATGCGCAAAACAACGGAGCAACGATGCATACCTCTGTGCATTTTATTGATATGCGAACAATTGCTGGTACGCACTGGCAGGTGCCGATGTGAAACATTGGCCGTGTGATCCTAACAATCGCGACTTGGGGCATCTGCACGGTCACGTGCATCACTATCGTTGACCTCGTGATCACTCTTGTCCTGCAGCGCGCTGGCATCCTCATCCTCATCGTCGGCACCGCCCCTCTTGTAATACGACCTCTTTGATGTGACGGTGGCGGTCGTGACGCCGTGCGCGAAGATGTATTGCACGAGCGTGCAGATGGAGTCGTCGGAAGCGTTGACCCACATGTGGTCGGTGCTCCTGACTGGGAGCAGCATCTTGGCCGATGGGAAGGACGCGTCGCCGACTGAGGGCAATTCGACGTCCATCACAATGGGCGGCCCCTCTCTCTGGGCCCTGATCTCTTGGCGTGATTTACGCTTTGGCTTGGGCCTCCGCTTCGGACTGCCCCTCTGAGCAAAGAGGCGCCGCGGGGGGTTGCGCATAGGTGCAGCATCTTCACGAAGGAGGTCGTTCCTCGCAGCAAGAAGTGCTCTGTACCCAGGAGCGTTGGCGAGAGATGGCCCGGCCGTAGACTTGGGGCATTCCTCCCCAGAGCAGAGCAACAAAGATTTGATCAAACTGTAATCGTATGGGTGCACCATGGCGCACACGTCGTCGCTGCATTTCTGAACAGCCCTGGGGGCCCACATGTGATCGCCAACATTGACCTCAAGCCTCCAAGCAACCGAACATTCCAGCGTGGACATGCGCCACGGCCCACGAACACAACGCGCGCAGCGCTCGAGACAAAACGCCTGACAAGCGGGCCAACAATGGACGGTGCGCACGGCACGCGCATGAGGAGTCGGACGCGCGAAAACGAGGATGGCATGATCAAGACAGATGTTGAGAGGGGAGAGAGTGGCGGAACAACGCATTGATCGAGATGGAGAGATAGGGAAAGACGGAGAGACATTAGAGTTGCAGGTGTAACGTTGAGCATGTGTGTTTTCGCATATCCCTCGTCGTGGCTCCACCCGCGCCTCTCCCGCAAACGACAGCATGCATGAGTGCTGCGGAGAGGGGTCGGTGCACACCCTTGAAACACAACTGGGCGATATCTCACATGTGAAAGCGTTGCATGTGCATGCCGCGCGCGTCGCACGGCGCTTTTAACCTGCGCCATTCGCACACCGTGCGGGACGCGTTGCGCTGCAGCGCAATCAAACAGAGAGCGAATGGTGGTCGCACTAAATCGATGGAATTGGCAACTGCCCGTCGCCATTTGGGGAAGGCCTAGCTCTTCTTGTCCCTAGCCTTGCCCTTAGGCTTGGCATCCCCCTCCGAGAGCTTGACCCTCTTTGCAGACTGCAAAGGCACATGGTGCGCCTTGGTTTTATAAACGAGCAATTTGTCGAACTGCTGCAAGGTCTTGGTATTCTTGTAAGCTTTGAAACTGATATGGACGGTGCTCTGTTGAACGAGGGCCACGTTGGCAAGGTCCTCTTTGTCCGTCTCCCGAACCCACCAATAAGGAATGAAGAAGACATCTTCTGATTCGGCCTTCTGCTGATCGGTCGCCCTCGTCGGGGGCGATACGTGCAGCACTGCGGACCCGCACTTGACCTGGACCGCGCCCTGCGACGGCTCTGCCTTGATCTTGTTCAGCTCAGAGAACGGGGCAAGGACGAGCTTGCCCTTCTCGATCTTCTGGGCAGCGACGACAACGCTGGGGGTCAGGCCGCATTGCAACATCGTGCCACAATTGGCAGTCAACTCGAAATCTTTGAGGGCTTTGAACACAGTGCAACGCGCCTCATCCAACTTCATCAGATGATGCGCCGAAGCGCACGTCACTGCAGACATCGGCACTGCAAAGGGCACGCTGCCCTTGTACGACGCCCACTCCTCCAAGAAGAGCGCGAGGGCGACCGTCACGTCAAACGTTGGCTCAGTAAATGCAGTCAGCTGCCCCATGGTTACTTCGGCTGAACTGATGGACACTATCTTGTACAGCCCCGCATTCGCGCTCACGGCGCGCTCAAACACGACGCTCCCAACAGTGAAACCATTGGTTGCCAAGATGCGCTCTGGGTTGCGCAGGTCCTCTTCGGTCATCACGACCATCCCGTCATCTGTAGAATGCGGCTCGCTGGCTTCAAGGGGCGCATGAGGTTTCCACTCGCCGTCTGTGTCTATGACAACACCGCAGCCAGACATGCTGGCTGCCTCCGATACGAAGTCTGAGATAATCGGAACCTGGCTCTCATACACGACGCCCTCTGGCCCTTGCTTGCCCTTCCCGACTAAGCGCAAAATTGAACGAGTGAAGAACTTCCCAACCAGCATGTCATGCTGCTCTAGATCGATGTGGCCGCTGTCGCGCAGGGAGCCTGCGATGCGATAACATTTGGAAAGGTCCCTGTCGAGCGCAATCGCTTTGTCCTTGACGGATTTGCCTTTCAACCTCTCAACGTCGCTGGGGACCAATAGCTTCGCCACGCCGTCCGACTGCTTATCGGAAGCAAGGTTCGCAAGGATGCTTGCGATGCGAAGGAATACGCACGGCTCGAGATCACCGAAATGGACGTCGACAACTGACGTAACGAAATCCTGCCCGAGCTTCCTGTTAGCACCGTACATCTTGCCAAACCGATCAATGAACTTAACCAACGGGACGCCCGATCCCCCGCCACAGTGCGTTGCGAGCTTGCCAATCTTATCAATGTAGTCCTCTCGGCGGACACTCATCCCCCCATGCAGATGCTGCGCGGCACAGGCGCGCGCGGCCACAGCGCAGACTGCATGCAAGACGCATGTCGGATAAACGCAATCGGCAACGCGTTGCTGGCGTTTCAACGCGCCGCGGCCGCGCCCGCGTGCGCCGTGCGCATTTGCAAGACATGCATTCCCGAGTAGCCTGCCTGGCACGGAGGCTGGTTCATCTTCACTGCATCAACGCAGTCGCCGACAGAAGACCCAGGTGGCATCAGTTCTGCAAATTCTGCAATGCTCACGCACACTTCGAGCTCCGACATCAAACTGGCAACGTTGTTGCTCGCGTTGAGGGCACGCTGTGCCAAATCTGGAAGGTGCGGCCACGTGATTTCTGCCTGCCACGGCAGGGCGGTCCAACGCCAGCCCTTCTTGAGGGCGTCGTGGAAACGCACGTCCTTGGACAACGTCTCGGCGTTCATCTTCCGACTAGTCGGGTCGGCGAGGGTCGGTTCAGGGGTGGAACAGACCGCCTTCACTGCCTTGAAAAACTCCGTGGTGTGGCCCGTCCCCACCGAGCAGAACCTCTCCGCGCCCGTCATCGGCGCCAGCATGCCCTTGCTGGACGAGATCAACTTTTGATTGAATGCAACTTGGGACGACCTCATCGGATCCGTGGGCATGCGCTCGAACGCAACAGCCTTCTCGAGCTCTGCAGGGTCAACGCCGATCTTGCTGAGCATGGCGCCAACCCTGTGGACGTTGTAGGCGTTCACGCCAAGACCAGAACGATTCGAGGGATGGATCATGAATTCGTCAGCCTCGGCGACGATCTGCTTGGCGACCTTATCCTTCAAAAGGCGGTCGACGCAATCCTTCCAAGCTGTGATCGGGGCAAGCTTGCCATCGCGATGCATCTCGATGCGCCCGCTAATGAAATCCACCAGCTCCCGCGGATAGAAATTCTGCATCGTGCGCACTGGAAATGCAGCAGCTGCAGAAGAGAGAGGCGAGCTCGAGCCTGACACGCCTACACATCGCCACTGCAAGTCCCAATGCTGCGACAGCAATCTTTTTTTGATATATAATGTGGTCTCACTTGAAATAATGCCACGCGTTGTACCGAATGCATGCATGATGCATGAAAAAAACGAATTGCGACGCATCGTGGAGAATGCAGTTGCTGCAAACGCGGACCAAACTTAATCGCGGAGTCGCTCGTCGAGCGTGCAATTGCCACTTGGCACAGAATCCAGCGACTGATGCGTCTTCACGCATTTGAAATATTCAATTCATAATTGCCCCGTGGGCAACGTTTGAAAATCAAAAAGGAGCAATGCGGGCCCCACCCGCATACAAAAATGTGAAGTGGCATTCTGACTTTAACATTGTGCAAATCCCTCTTCAACCATCCACAAAATGTCGCTGCGTCAAGTTGCAACTCGGCCTAAGTCAAGAAAAGATAAGACAAGCGCTGGCCAACTGATGCAAATGTTATGCGACTTGCTAAGGCAGCTACGTAAGATATCTGATCTTGCAAACGCTTAACCGACTTGCAACTATGTTGCAGCTACCTTACAACTACCTTACAACTACATTGCAAGCACCTTACAACCCAACCCAACCCCCAGGTTCACCACAGCGGGCCCCGGGGGAGAGAGCGGCCTCCGGCACCGTTTCCGGACAGATCCGGCGGATCCGCGGACGAATCCCAAACCGGCGCCCTCGCTTGAGACATCCTCACAAAAGGGGCCACAGGAGCCCACAGCGGCCTCCGGCACCGTTTCCGGACAGATCCGGCGGATCCGGCGGATCCGGCGGATCCGCGGACGAATCCCAAACCGGCGCCCTCGCTTGAGACATCCTCACACAACGGGCCCCGGGGGAGGTGCCCACAGGAGCCCACAGCGGCCTCCGGCACCGTTTCCGGACAGATCCGGCGGATCCGGCGGATCCGGCGGACGAAATCCCAAACCGGCGCCCTCGCTTCAGACATCCTCACAAAACGGGCCCCGGGGGAGGTGCCCACAGGAGCCCAGAGCGGCCTCCGGCACCGTTTCCGGACGGACGACCTGACGGCATAATTTGAGGGAGTTTCTGTGGAACTCACGTCATCCTCACCCCCGGCGCGAAGAGCACGAGCCCAGAGCGGCCTCCGGCACCGTTTCCGGACGGATCCGCTGGATCCGGTGACGAATCCCAAACCGGCGCCCTCGCCTGAGACATCCTCACAAAACGGGCCCCGGGGGGGATGCCCAGAGGAGCCCAGAGCGGCCTCCGGCACCGTTTCCGGACGGATCCGCTGGATCCGCTGGATCCGGTGACGAATCCCAAACCGGCGCCCTCGCCTGAGACATCCTCACAAAACGGGCCCCGGGGGGGATGCCCAGAGGAGCCCAGAGCGGCCTCCGGCACCGTTTCCGGACGGATCCGCTGGATCCGCTGGATCCGGTGACGAATCCCAAACCGGCGCCCTCGCCCGAGACATCCTCACAAAACGGGCCCCGGGGGGGATGCCCAGAGGGGCCCAGAGCGGCCTCCGGCACCGTTTCCGGACGGATCCGCTGGATCCGGTGGATCCGCCGAAGAATCCCACCCGGCGCCCTCGCTTGAGACATCCTCACAAAACCGGCCCGGGGGGAGGTGCCCAGAGGAGCCCAGAGCGGCCTCCGGCACCGTTTCCGGACAGATCCGCTGGATCCGCTGGATCCGCTGGATCCGGTGACGAATCCCAAACCGGCGCCCTCGCTTGAGACATCCTCACAAAACCGGCCCCGGGGGAGGTGCCCAGAGGAGCCCAGAGCGGCCTCCGGCACCGTTTCCGGACAGATCCGGACAGATCCGGTGGATCCGCGCCCCGGGGGAGGTGCCCAGAGGAGGAATGAGGAGGAGGAGGAGGAGGAGGAGGAGGAGGAGGAGGAGGAGGAGGAGGAGGAGGAGGAGGAGAAGATGATGGAGCTGCGGGGTGGAGGAGGACAGACGGAGGCAAGAGAAGGATGGAGGAGGAGGAGGAGGAGGAGGGGGAGGAGGAACCTCATCCTCACCCTCGCCAACAGGCGCACGCACCTTCTTCTATATACAGAAACTCCCGATCAACCGCAGAGCGACCGGCTAGTATGGCTTTCATTAAACTCGGTCTTGTAATTGGCATCCAAGGCGCTCTTTAATGTCCTGACTTGTCCTTGCACCGTTCTAACAGCTCTCTCAATTTCACCGTTGGCCTTTGAATCGCCTACAGGACTGACTTCAACACCCATGTCAAGGTCACTCGACGCTTTAATCATGTTGGCCAGCGCCGTAATTGCCGCTTCTCCATCACTTTTAAGTATAACCTTCTTATGTCCGGTAAAGCCGATCATGTCACATCCCATTTTTACTGAGTGTGGATCCACCCCTTTCTTCAACAACACTCGGCTCCACGTTAACTTAGTTTCCCTGCAATGCATGACCAGAATTGGGTTACCATTGTTCGCACTTTCGCCTTCTTCCTTTCTTCCTTTAAGCCACATGTAATCCATGGAAATTACTGGTACACCTCCGTTCCTTTTCCGTTTACGTCTCCTGTGATTGCGCCTACGCGCCTTGCCCCTAACGCAATGTGGGCACCAACTTCGGTAAGGCAAATGCGTTGCATTGTGCGCCTCAACTTCCTCCTTTGACGGTCTCATGTCACAGTAAACTTTATTCGGTAACTCTGCTTCGTCACTCACAAACACGTCTTCTACGTCACTCAACTCACTTTCGCTGCCCCCACTTTCAGCCCCTTCGCCTTCTTCGGTGTTAAAAACGTTTAAGTTTTCGCTCGGTCTTACGGGTAATGAGGGGCTTAGTAGAACAGGTCCGCCTCGAGGGTTCCCGGCCGCGGAAAACCCTCAGCTGCGTTTACCTCACTCTTGGGCTTGACAGCCTCCACCGGTCCCTTCGGCACCATGATGTTAAACTGGAACGTGCCGTTCTTCTCGTGGATGGTCGTGCATTTACCCGTGGCCTTATTCATAATATGACTCAGGGATTTCCCGTTAAGGTCCTTGTCGAATACAACTCTGTTTCCAGCGTTTACCATCTCTCTGACAGATCCCAGAACTTTGTTGACTTCCGCCACTTGAATTGGCATGCTGACTGAGTTTCCATGTTCATTCTTGCCGGTTACTACTCGCTGCCCGTAATTCTTTATCGTCGTTCCGTTTGCCGCGCTGTAGTGTCTTCCCTGCTTTGACGCATCTGTCTGTTTAATGGGGAAGTAGGTGCCTATTCTTGGGGGTCCTACCGTGTTGTACGCTCCAGAGTCCACGGTAACCACGATTGTTTCGTGCGTTGTACTCTGAGGTGGCACCGCGTTAATTTCTGGGTCACAGTCTCGCATTTCGATTAACCCAATGTCTCCACATTTCTCAAACCAACTCTTTTCCTGCTTAATGCTTTTACTTATCCTCTGGCCCCACTGGTTTACATGATTGCAGTTCCCGTTGCACTGATGCTCCTGGTAAGCTTTTCTCAGGCCCACTGCGATTTTACGCGCCATTTTCTTTCTGGAATGTGAGGGCAGTGCCCATTGTCCGTTAATCTCCTCAGCCGCGGGCGGTTCCGGTGGCACGTTCACTTCATCATTCATCTCAACACTGAGCACATGCTGCGGTTGGCCAAACGAGGTGGTTTGTTCACTTTCCGCGTTTACCGTTGGTCTCTCTTGCTCAACTTCGTCGGCGGTCTTCTTGGGACCTGGGCAGTTAACGGCAATGTGCCCTTTAGCGCCACACTTGTAACATTCACGCTCGCTGTGGGGGGTAAATCTCCCTTGGCCACCGTAACTTCCACCCCACGAGCCGCCACCTTTACCACCTTGTTTACCTCCAATCTTACCTTTCATGTAAGATCCATAGGTGGCACGGTAACCTTTGCCTTTGCCGCCTTTGCCACCTTTGCCTCCTTTCGTAAAATGTTTAGGCTTTGTGCAGTTCCTGGCAAAATGACCCATGCCTCCGCAATTGTAACATTTGGGACCTGAGCCTTTGCCTCTACCCTTGTTTACGGTGTCGACTTCCTCATGATCTCCAGTTTCACTTTCATTAGCCCAGGACCCGTAACTCCAAGATCCGTCCTCTGGCCACCAGTTTCCATCTTCGTCAACCCATCCTGTCTGATCCCAGACATTTTCGGACCCTTGACTCGTCTCGTTAATATTTCCAATGTCCATCGCATCTTTATTTTTGGTGCCTGAGTCAAGTTTCTTTTTACGCGCCCAATCTTCACACTTGGAGTATAACTTTTGGAACGAATCAATGTCAAGTGCGTCAGGCGTTCGCCAACACGCCTGCTGCCACTCGTCAAACCAATCATTCGCGTGCACCATTATTGCCCTGAGCGCGGTAACCTTAAAGGGGAGGGGCAGTGAGTAATCTTTGCCATACTTTTCAAGATTCTCCGCTAACGCGCCCCACTCCTCAAGTCGGGCAACGGTATCGGTAATTTTCTTGGGCGGCTCAGGGTTCATAGCGTGCGTCATCTTTGAGGAAAGGGTCGCTCCGGTAACAGCCGAGTACCATTTGTAAACCTTTTGCCCAGCCATAATTCCGTCGCCATCCATGAGTCCCTCTAATTTTCCCCTTGCTTCTGCACCTTCAAGCTTTTCGTTAAGGATGCACCATAAGTCTTCCTCCATTTGAGTTTTGTCTCCGAAGGTAAACTCATAATCTCCTTTGTTGTCATCCTCTGCTTGTTTAGCTTGGTTTGCCTTTAAGTATTCGTTTGCTGTTAACCGGCCGTTCATTATGCGTATGATAACATCCGCCGCTCTGCGGTTGATCGGGAGTTTCTGTATATATAGAAGAAGGGGCGCGCGCTTCTGGGCGAGAGGGAAACGACCGAGAGAAGAAGGGGCGGCCGCCCCACAGGACCTCTCCATGGTGCCGGAAGCCCATCAGGGCTCCCTCAGGGCCCCTCCCCCAGGGCCGGGGCTCCCTCGCCTGCCCCCTCCCCCTCCCCCTCCCCCTCCTCCTCCTCCTCCTCCTCCTCCTCCTCCTCCTCCTCCTCCTCCTCCTCCTCCTCCTCCTCCTCCTCCTCCTGCTCCTCCTCCTCGCCCCCGTCGGCATATCCAGGCGTGTTATGCAGTCAGGTCGTCCGTCCAGAAACGGTGCCGGAGGCCGCTCTGGGCTCCTCTGGGCATCCCCCCCGGGGCCCGTTTTGTGAGGATGTCTCAGGCGAGGGCGCCGGTTTGGGATTCGTCACCGGATCCAGCGGATCCAGCGGATCCGTCCGGAAACGGTGCCGGAGGCCGCTCTGGGCTCCTCTGGGCATCCCCCCCGGGGCCCGTTTTGTGAGGATGTCTCAGGCGAGGGCGCCGGTTTGGGATTCGTCACCGGATCCAGCGGATCCAGCGGATCCGTCCGGAAACGGTGCCGGAGGCCGCTCTGGGCTCCTCTGGGCATCCCCCCCGGGGCCCGTTTTGTGAGGATGTCTCAGGCGAGGGCGCCGGTTTGGGATTCGTCACCGGATCCAGCGGATCCAGCGGATCCGTCCGGAAACGGTGCCGGAGGCCGCTCTGGGCTCCTCTGGGCATCCCCCCCGGGGCCCGTTTTGTGAGGACCGGAGGCCGCTCTGGGCTCCTCTGGGCATCCCCCCCGGGGCCCGTTTTGTGAGGATGTCTCAGGCGAGGGCGCCGGTTTGGGATTCGTCACCGGATCCAGCGGATCCAGCGGATCCAGCGGATCCGTCCGGAAACGGTGCCGGAGGCCGCTCTGGGCTCCTCTGGGCATCCCCCCCGGGGCCTGTTTTGTGAGGATGTCTCAGGCGAGGGCGCCGGTTTGGGATTCGTCACCGGATCCAGCGGATCCAGCGGATCCGTCCGGAAACGGTGCCGGAGGCCGCTCTGGGCTCCTCTGGGCATCCCCCCCGGGGCCCGTTTTGTGAGGATGTCTCAGGCGAGGGCGCCGGTTTGGGATTCGTCACCGGATCCAGCGGATCCAGCGGATCCGTCCGGAAAACGGTGCCGGAGGCCGCTCTGGGCTCCTCTGGGCATCCCCCCCGGGGCCCGTTTTGTGAGGACCGGAGGCCGCTCTGGGCTCCTCTGGGCATCCCCCCCGGGGCCCGTTTTGTGAGGATGTCTCAGGCGAGGGCGCCGGTTTGGGATTCGTCACCGGATCCAGCGGATCCAGCGGATCCGTCCGGAAACGGTGCCGGAGGCCGCTCTGGGCTCCTCTGGGCATCCCCCCCGGGGCCCGTTTTGTGAGGATGTCTCAGGCGAGGGCGCCGGTTTGGGATTCGTCACCGGATCCAGCGGATCCAGCGGATCCGTCCGGAAACGGTGCCGGAGGCCGCTCTGGGCTCCTCTGGGCATCCCCCCCGGGGCCCGTTTTGTGAGGATGTCTCAGGCGAGGGCGCCGGTTTGGGATTCGTCACCGGATCCAGCGGATCCAGCGGATCCGTCCGGAAACGGTGCCGGAGGCCGCTCTGGGCTCCTCTGGGCATCCCCCCCGGGGCCCGTTTTGTGAGGATGTCTCAGGCGAGGGCGCCGGTTTGGGATTCGTCACCGGATCCAGCGGATCCAGCGGATCCAGCGGATCCGTCCGGAAACGGTGCCGGAGGCCGCTCTGGGCTCCTCTGGGCATCCCCCCCGGGGCCCGTTTTGTGAGGATGTCTCAGGCGAGGGCGCCGGTTTGGGATTCGTCACCGGATCCAGCGGATCCAGCGGATCCGTCCGGAAACGGTGCCGGAGGCCGCTCTGGGCTCCTCTGGGCATCCCCCCCGGGGCCCGTTTTGTGAGGATGTCTCAGGCGAGGGCGCCGGTTTGGGATTCGTCACCGGATCCAGCGGATCCAGCGGATCCGTCCGGAAACGGTGCCGGAGGCCGCTCTGGGCTCCTCTGGGCATCCCCCCCGGGGCCCGTTTTGTGAGGATGTCTCAGGCGAGGGCGCCGGTTTGGGATTCGTCACCGGATCCAGCGGATCCAGCGGATCCAGCGGATCCGTCCGGAAACGGTGCCGGAGGCCGCTCTGGGCTCCTCTGGGCATCCCCCCCGGGGCCCGTTTTGTGAGGATGTCTCAGGCGAGGGCGCCGGTTTGGGATTCGTCACCGGATCCAGCGGATCCAGCGGATCCAGCGGATCCGTCCGGAAACGGTGCCGGAGGCCGCTCTGGGCTCCTCTGGGCATCCCCCCCGGGGCCCGTTTTGTGAGGATGTCTCAGGCGAGGGCGCCGGTTTGGGATTCGTCACCGGATCCAGCGGATCCAGCGGATCCAGCGGATCCGTCCGGAAACGGTGCCGGAGGCCGCTCTGGGCTCCTCTGGGCATCCCCCCCGGGGCCCGTTTTGTGAGGATGTCTCAGGCGAGGGCGCCGGTTTGGGATTCGTCACCGGATCCAGCGGATCCAGCGGATCCAGCGGATCCGTCCGGAAACGGTGCCGGAGGCCGCTCTGGGCTCGTGCTCTTCGCGCCGGGGGTGAGGATGACGTGAGTTCCACAGAAACTCCCTCAAATCATCACCATCTTCCTCTGGGACAACTCCGTCAAGTGTCTCCAACTTTTTGTTCAACATTTTCAGTGCCGGTCGGTAACTCGGTTTTACTTGGGCAAGCGCGTTTAAGAACTTGTCGCTCCAGTCTCTGAACTTTGCTCTTTCTCCACTGAAGTTCTTTAACGCCTGTAATGCTTTGTACTCGCTCATCAGTTTACCGCCCCCGTGCTTACTTCCGCTTCCGCCTTCGATTGCTTCCGAAAGCTGACCAAACTGTTCAATTAACTTCTCTTGTACTTCGCTGTTGGTCTCCAACTCGGTAACTCTTTCTACCAATCTGCGAGCACCCCTTTCAAGCGCAGCGTTTCTCTTCGTTATCGCTAACAACATGCTGTTGGTCTTCTGAGCACTCTGTAACATTTGAAATGCCTCAACGTTCGATACTTCCCTTCGGTCCTGTGTTACTCGCTCGTTAATGAACGTCGCAAGTCCATAATGATTTGCAAGTAGCGCCGTCTGAACGTAACTGAAGTCCCCGTTCAGGTACGCCTGCTCGCACAGGTCGTTGAAGCGGTTAGGGTCCATGTTGACCCATGCATCTCTGTCCGCCGGCACGTTAAGGTTGACCGGCGGGTCGCCCTGCGCGGGCCTAGCTGCAGCGGCCGCCGCCGCCGCCATGGCAACCGCGCCGCGCTACCATGCAAAACCCCGAGGAGGGTTCTGCACGGGAGCTCGGTGACGGCGATGACGATCGGTCACCTTTTTACCTCAGCGCGGCGAAGCAAGTCTCGGTAGCTTCAGCCGTTAAATACTTGAGCCAAACGGTAACGGGGACACCTTCACTCCCCAGTCACCTGAATGCTCACATGTTAACACATTCTCCCCCCCCTCCTCCTCGAGAACGGGGGATTGTGGAGCCCCTCGGGGTCGAAGGCGCCAAAGCGAGGCTTTCACACTGAGATCGCGCGATTATTTCAATGAGATATGCGTGCTCTGTGGCGGCCTCCTCTCTCCTCCTCCTCCTCCTCCTCCTCCTCCTCCTCCTCCCCTCCTCCTCCAAAAGGAACAATACCATTTTCGTTGTTTGGCCCCCTCCCCCCCCCCCCCCCCAGGAAAAAAAAAAAAAAAAAAAAAAAAAAAAAACTGGGCGGCCCCGCCCTTTTTTTTTTTTTTTTTTTTTTTTTCGGGGGGGGGGGGGGAATGAAAATCCTCTCCTCCCTCCTCCTCCTCCTCCTCATCCTTCTCCTCGTCCTCCTCCTCCTCCTCCTCCTCCTCCTCCTCCTCCTCCTCTTCCTCCTCCTCCTCCTTCTCCTACCTCTCCCCCTCCTCCACCGTCGGAGCCCGAGTGGCACGGGGCCCATCGGGCCGCGAGGAGCCGACGGCCAGGGGGGCAGCGCGGAGCATGAGGGGGGAGGGAGGGGGAGAGGTAAGGAGGAAGTGGAGGGAACGAGAAGACTTTTTAAACGACGCATGAACAATCAGATCTCGCATAAGTGTTGGAGTACAATACACCGCGCTGAAGGAAAGTACATAAGTCTAAAGCCACGCTGAAATAATGTAAATAACGCGAAAAGCGCCCCAGTGGCACATCTAGTGTATCATCGCAAAGACCATCCCCAAATAGCGCACCACGCACTATCAAAGCGCCCCGCTGGCACATCTGCCCTTCCCCCTAGAAGGATTCCTATTGAACGCCCCCATAAGAAGGATTCACAGTGAAATCCTCGACAGAAGGGTTCCTATCGAAACCCTCCACTGAATGATTCCTACTGAAATCCTCCACATGTGGATTCCTACTGAAACCCTCCACTGAATGTTTCCTACTGGAATCCTCGAATGGCAATGGCAATGGCAATTGTAATGGTAATGGTAATGGTAATGGCAGTGGAAATGGTAATGGTACTGGTAATGGTTACGGTAATGATAGTGGTAACGGGGTAGCGATTGGCAATGACAATGGCAACGGTAATGGTAATGGCAATGACAATGGCAATGGGAATGGCAATAACAATGGCAATGGTAATGGCCATGGCAATGGTAATGGTAAGGGTAAAGGTAAAGGTAGAGGTAAGGGTAATGGTAATGGCAATTGCAGTGGTAATGATAATGGTAATGGTAATGGGAATGGGAGTGGGAATGGGAACGGCAACGGGAATGGAAATGATAGTGGTAGTGGTAATGGTAATGGCACTGGTAATGGCACTGGTAATGGGAATGGGAATCGTAATGGAATTGGGGATGGGAATGGGAATGAGAATGGGCATTCTAATGGTAATGGCAGCGGTAATGGTAATGGGAATGGGAATGGGAATGGAAACGGTACTGGCAATGGTAATGGTAGTGGCGAATGGCAATGGCAATGGCAATGGCAATGGTAATGGTAATGGTAATGGTAATGGTAATGGTGACAGAGGTAATGGTACTGGTAATGGTAATGGTAACGGTAATGGTAATGGTAACGGGGTAGCGATTGGCAATGGCAATGACAATGACAATGGCAACAATAATGGGAATGACAATGACAATTGGATTAGCAATGGCAATGGCAATGACAATGATAATGGCCATGGCAATGGCAACGGCAATGGTAAGTGTAATGGTAATGGCAATGGTAGTGGGAATGGGAACGGGAATGGGAATGTGAATGGGAATGGGAATGGGAACGGGAACGGGAATGGAAACGGTAGTGGTAGTGGTAACGCAAATCGGAATGATAAGGGTAAGGGCAAAGGTAATGGTAATGGTAATGGAAATGATAGTGGTCATGGTAATGGCTATGGGAATGGCAATGGCAATGGAAATGGTATTGGCAATGGTAATGGTAGCGGTTAATGGCAATGGCAATGGCAATGCGAATGGTAATGGTAATGACAGGGGTAATGCTAATGGTTTTGGTAATGGTAACGGTAATGATAGTGGTAACGGGGTAGCGATTGGCAATGGCAATGACAATGGCAAAGGTAATGGTAATGGCAATGGCAATGGCAATGGCAATGGCAATGGTAATGGCCATGGCAATGGCAATGGCAATGGCAATGGTAATGGTAATGGTAATGTGAATGGGAATGGGAATGTGAATGGGAACGGGAATGGGAATGGCAGTGGTAGTGGTAACGGAAATGGGAATGGTAAGGGTAAGGGTGCAGGTAAAGGTAGAGGTAATGGTAATGGTAATGGCATTGGCAGTTGTAATGGTAATGGTAATGGCATTGGGAATGGGAATGGGAATGTGAATGGTAATGGTATTGGCAATGGTAATGGTAGTGGCGAATGGCAGCGGCAATGGCAATGGTAATGGTAATGGTAGTGGCGAATGGCAATGGTAATGGTAGTGGCGAATGGCAATGGCAATGGCAATGGTAATGGTAATGGCAATGACAGAGGTAATGGTAATGGTACTGGGAATGGTAATGGTGACGGTAACGGTAATGGTAATGGTTATGGCAATGGTAACGGGGTAGCGACTGGCAATGGCAATGGCAACGGCGATGGCAATGGCAATGGTAATGGTAATGGCAATGGCAATGGCAATGGGAATGGCAACGGCAATGGCAATGGCAATAGCAATGGCCATGGCAATGATAATGGTAATGGTCATGGCCATGGTAATGGTAATGGTAATGGGGATGGGAATGGGAATGGGAATCGTAGTGGTAATTGGAACGGGAACGGAAATGGAAATGGTAGTGGTAGTGGTAGTGATAATGGCAATGGTAATGGTAATGGAAATGGTACTGGTAACGGTAATGGCAATGGTGATGGGAATGGGGATTGTAATGGTGATGGCAGCGGTAATGGCAATGGCAATGGTAAGGGTAATGGTAATGGTAATGGCAATGGTGTTGGTAATGCTAATGGTAATGGCAATGGTAATGGTAGTGTCTAACGGTAATAGGAATGGTAATGGTAACGGTAATGGTAACGGGGTGGCGACTGGCAATGGCAAGACAATGGCAATGGCAACGGCACTGGTAATGGCAACGGCAATGGCAATGGGAATGGCAATGGCAATGGCAATGGCAATTGTAATGGCTATGGTAATGGTAATGGTAGTGGTAAGGTGAAGGTAAAGATCAAGGTAGAGGTAATGGTAATGTGAATGGGAATGGGAATGGGGATGGGAATGGTAATGGTAATGGTAATGGTATTGGGAATGGGAATGGGAATGGGAGTGGGAGAGATTGAGAGAGAGAGAGAGAAAGCGAGAGAGGAAATATCATAATAATGATGAGGAGCAACGTGAAAGATCGTAAAAAATCGTTTGAAACCCACAGGGGCTCCACAATCCCCCGGCCTCTCCTCCTCCTCCTCCTCCTCCTCCTCCTACTCCGCCTCCTCCTCCTCTTCCTTCTCCTCCCCATCCTCCTCCTCCTCCTCCTCCTCCTCCTCCTCCTCCTCCTCTTCCTTCTCCTCCTCCTG
Source organism: Prorocentrum cordatum (assembly GCA_963575745.1). Classification (NCBI taxonomy): domain Eukaryota; class Dinophyceae; order Prorocentrales; family Prorocentraceae; genus Prorocentrum; species Prorocentrum cordatum. The sequence goes on along the minus strand of CAUYUJ010012547.1, from coordinate 287,705 downwards.
CGCTCGTACCACGGCGAGCCCAGTCTTATCCACTGCTACTACTGCTACTACTACTTGAACTACTACTACTACTTGTACTACTACTACTTGAACTCCTCCTCCTCCTCCTCCTCCTCCTCCTCCTCCTCCTCCTCCTCCTCCGCATCCGCCTCCTCAGCCTCCTCCTCCTCCTCCTCCTGATCCTCCTCCTCTCCCTCCTCCATTCCCTGTTCAACTTCCAGATTTCCAGAATCGGGCAGGCCACAATTGAAAACTAAGCAGATTGCGACTCTGGCTCAGGTTCTGGCCAGGTCGGGAACCCAAGGGGGGCGTTCCCGCCCCGAAGGCGCTGATCACTCAGGTCGACATGCTTGGCCCAGCTTAACGAATTAGCCTTCCGTGCCCGTAGCCCCACACAGCTGGCACCAGAACGCCCCCCTGCAAAAGTCAAACCTGCGGGAGGAGTCGATGCCAGTAGGGGGCACTAGAAGATGGGGATGCCAACCAGCCACGCATTCTGACCTCCCGAATGAGACATCCGAGGTGCTCGATGCTTTTGGTATCATCCCCGACTCGATGGGACGACACTACCTTCGCCTCCTCCACCTTGACAGCGCGGCCCCTGCTTCGAAGCTCCGCCTCTACCGCGCGAGCAGCACGCGAACCAGGGGCATGAAGTTCGGGGGCCTCCGACGCAGTGTCCAGGGCTACAGCCACCAGATGCTTCTGGACCTTCCAGGTCAACTCCTATGAATGCACAACTTCATGGGTTACATGACCAGGCAACTGGCAGCTCTGAGCGCCACGGCCTGCCGCGTGGTCGGCAGCCCCACTAGACAACCACAAGGGCAAGGGAGGGCCGTCGACGCGCTCTGGGGCTGGGCGCATGTGGTTCACAACCTCGTGCATAACTATGTATCCGTCCTCGGCGGCATCCCGCAATCTCCCCCCAGCAAGCAGCTGAAACTGGGGCCTCCGTGAAAACACGGTCACCGCGGGGCCCCCTGCCAGCGCAATGATTGCAGGTGTTTCGCGGGGCCTGGATGATGGCCTCGAACTCGGCCAAGGGGGACTGACTGTTTCTATCCAGAGGAAGCGCCCGCGCCCGCGCCCTAACCGCCAGTCCTCCCGAGGCATGGAAAGCCCCATCCACGCCTTCGCTGCCTGGCCGCCCGACGACTGCGGCCCGCCCGGCCCGCCCGCCCCGGCGACGGCGCCCCGCCGCCCCCAGGTCGACCGGGCGCCCCGCCGCCCCCAGGTCGACCGGCCGTCGGCCGAGCCTGGGGGGAACGCAGGTAGGAACAAGGCATCTGCTAAATAAGGCACCGACGCCCATCTCAGCGGGGGGGCGGGTCGAAGCCAGCAACACGGGAACTCCGCCCGCTCGGCTTGGGCCTGGGACAGTGGCCCTGGGCAACTGGGCGCTGCGGGGGCAGGACCACGCTTCGCGAAACCGAATCTCTGGCGCGGCCCCGCGGCGAGGGCTACTTGTCGACGCGTTGGGGCGCGGGCCCCCTGCTCGCACAGGCCGCGCTGATCCTCTTGGACGCGCTGCCCCAGCAGGTCGCCCAGACCGAAGGCCCAGGGCGGGGGCGCGCCCCGCCTCGGGCGCGGGGAGGGGGCGGGCCCAGCTTGGACCTCGGGCGCGAGGGGGGGCGGCCAGAGGACGATGGAGATTCGAGGAGGGGGGGGGGGCGGTGGCGGGTGGAGACCCTCTTCCCCGAAGCGCCCGGATGCTGGCCACAGGCCCCCGCGGCGGCCTGATCACGATGGCGCAGCCTCTCTGGGCGACGCATGCGTCGGTGCGAAACACTAGAATCAACACTGCGCCACCTTGGAAGTGCCCCGAGGCCTCTTTCCACGCGAGAAGAAGCGTCCAGGGGCGCTCTGACGCGCGCGTGACAAAGAGGGGGGCTCATACCACGACCGGACAAACCTGCGCGCAGAAGATCAGTGAATCATGATCGGCGCCCATCATCACGCTGATGGTAGTGGTCGCGCATCATCCCTCGTAGCGGGCTCCAGACAAGGCTGCAACTTACGCTCGCAGGGGCAACGGTGCAGTGGGGGCGAGGCCCATTCGCGCCAGCCCCCGCGTCTCCTGGGGCAGAACCCCCGCGCGTCCTAGCAGCCTTGCCTTGGGCGCCACCTTGACTACCTGAGCGATCATCTTGGCACGGCTAGCAGTGGCCCCCGGTCGCTTTCACTGGGCGGCCACGCTGCGTCTGGCTGCTTCGGCATCCACCCCCAGATCGTCGGCAAGCTGACTGGCTTGTACACTCAGGCCATGGGCGAACAAAACGAACTGAGCGTCCGAGGCCAAGTGATTGGGGCAACCCACGATGACACTCTGACTCGAAGTTCTGAGGGCTGCAAAGCTCCCAAAGCACCCTGGAAACCTGCACAGACTTCGAGACCACCTCCCTAAAATGACCCGACACATGCTGCGAGTAGTCGTCAACCCACGTGTCCAACTGTAGGGGGGTGAGCGAGTCGCGCACGTCCTGAGCCATCTCAGCGTGTCCTACTCTAGCTACATCCGTTGACTGATTACACCCAGCTAAGATGCCATCTCATGGAAAGATCACCTCGCTGATGCTGTTCTCAGCTCGGACCCGCCATCGCCACCCATCTAGGTTCGACAGAAACGTTGAAGGAACCGAAACGAACCCACGGTCGCACGAGGGATTACCGTGGGGATCGTGCGGGAAGGCCTGCTGCTGTGGGCGAGCTCGCCTCGAGCCAGCCCCTCGGCTGAAGGCAAGCACAAAGTCGCAGGGCACGGCTTCGCACTTGAGCCAAAACTGTTACGGACCCTTTTCCTCTCCCTCCTCCTCCTCCTCCTCCTCCTCGTCCTTCCTTCTCCTCCTCCTCCTCCACCTCCTGGATTTTCCTCCTCCTCCTCCTCCTCCTCCTCCTCCTCCTCCTCCTCCTCCTCCCCATCCTTTTCCAAACCTGCGCCCGACCAAAATCTTTGCCCGATGTGTGGGTGCACGGCTGGATGAATGCCAGCACGCACTCAATGCGAGCGCAAGTGGGACAACTATTTCGGTCGCAACCAGACTGGACTTTGTTGCGACGCCCGCGCCTGAGGGAACGGTTCGGGCAGCGATAGTTCCCGGCAAGCGGACGATTTGGGACTGGGGGCATTCCTGCAACCACTCGCTCCACTCATGCGTCAATGCTGCGTCGACCGTCCGTCGACCTGGACCGAACTTGAGTCGAACTTGAGTCGAGCTAGAGTCGAACCAGAGTCAAACAGATACGCCAGGCGCGACCCAGGGGGGCCCAGAAAACGAGCAAGAAGGCCTGAGGGAGCAGTTCGGGCGGCTGTAACTTTGGGCGAATCCCCGAACGCTCCTAGGCCCGAAATATGGCGACATCGCCGTTTGTTGAAAAAATGCAGCGCCAGTGCATCTCAGAGCTTGCCTCCTCTGGAACATCGCAAAGGGTGGCACAGAGTAAGAAGGGTCGCGCCAAGCCTGCTCGTGCCCTCCAGCGACGACGGCGAGGCGTCGCCGCCCAGGGGCTTCCCGGTGTACCCGCAGGGCGATGTGATGACGTGGTCCTGGTTGCTGATGCTGCTGCTGTTGAAAGCCGTCGCCGTCGTCGTAGGGGCTCCCTGGACCCCCGCGTCGTGAACAAAAACGCGACGCCACAAGTTGCATACCTGTGGAGTCTGGGAGCCCTCGCTGAACCCCAGGGCCGTCAGAAAACGATGCCAGATGAAAGACCGGTCCCAGGAGAACGGGTCGAGACCGCCAGGGGTCCACGTTTAGAAAAATCACGAAGTTAGAGGGGCTCAAGCTCGTCATGCATCGTGGTGCTACAGTGCGGGCGCGGCCGCGAGAAGCCCTCGCAAGAAACCCAACCCTGACAACCCGCGCGCGAGGTGCACCTGAGGGGAAACCCAGAGCACCCTGAACGCAGCAGCTTCTTCAACGGCTGCGGAAAGTCACTGCGCAGCGCGCAGAGCGAAAAAAACCCAGGGTACCCTGACGAAAAGCAAATGGCTTCTTGATGCGCGCCCCCACTGTATGCGGCTGAGTCTCAGTCGGACTTTTGGCGCGCACTTCGAGGTACAGAGGGTATCCACCGTGCCGGCCCATGGGATACCTCTCCTTTCCGGCTGGTGCTGCGATGGCCTCGCGCCGGGTTCCTTCTGTCCACCCAACTGTCTATACAAAAAACGAGCATATCTACACGGGTAACTCGATCACGACCTCAACTTGTAACTGGCGAACGCATGTTGGTTATACTACTACCGATGAATTTAACTTCGGACTGAACCGTGTAGCTGCTAACAAAACTAGCCGTACAACACAGATCGCATGTTCTTAAGCCCTACTCAAAGAAACAACACACCTAGCGACATCTATCAAACCTTCGAAACAATCTAGACAGTTCACACACATTCACGCGCACACAAAATATACAGACCTAGCTAGGCACTTCGATACTGGAAGAGACAAAACATGATTACCCGGTGCCGTACACTACTCATCTGCAACTCGTGGCCATGACAAAAAGCCCCTTGTATACAGAAGGTTGCATGACGATGAACGCAAATCGTTGTGAAAATTACGTGGTAGGCAAGGTCCCGTTTGGACCTGCGTAAGACACCACTCCGCTGGACCTCCCAGGGGTCCACGGAAGTGGCGACAAGCGCGCTTTTGGCGGCGCCCAAGGAGGCGAGGGCCCGCTTGGATCTGCGCAGGACACCGCTCCGCTGGACATCCCAAGGGTGCTTACGAACGTGGCGACGGTTGCGAAATTAGCGAGCACCGGAAGAGTCGAAGTCCCACTTGGACTTGAGTAGGCACCACTCCGCTGGACCTGTAAGGGGCACACAACAATGGCGACACATGCGCAAGTAGAAACACCCCTGGAAGCAAGGTCTCGGTAGGATCTGCGCACGACACCACTGCGCCGGACCTCCCAGAGGCTCAGGGAAAGGGTGACCATTTTGCAATTGGCAGCTCTCAGGGAGCCGAGGTCGCACTTGAATCTGGATGGCCCACCACTCCGCTGCATCTCACAGGGGCCAGCGAAAGTGGAGGCAGTGGCGCTAGTGGCAGCGCCCATGGAGTCGAGAACCCAAAACCAGGTGGCGTACGCGTGGCGACAGTGGCGCGATTGGCAGCGCCCCGCGAGGCGTGATCGCACTTGGGTCTGCGTGCGACACCAGTCCGCTAGACCTCGCAAGGGAGCACCAAAGATGCGACAGGTGACACTTGGCACCGACCATGAAGGCGAGGTACCACCTGGACCTGCGTGGGACACCACTCCGCTGGACCTCCCAGGGGCTCACGAGAGTGGCGACAATTGCGCAGTTGGCAGCGCGGCTGGACAGTCCATCTCCCGACGTGCCACCGTGACGTATGGACATAGACTCTCCAGCCGCCCTGGGACAACCCACCCCAATGGGGGCCAAGCTTTTCCATCACACCGTTCTCCGCCCGCCGAATGAGATTCTGTCCCGCCCGGCCTGCGCCGTAGCAGCCGCGAGCCGCTCCGGCGCGGCCGCCGCCGCGGGAGCGTCCTGCGCCAAAGCCCTGGGCGCAGTCTGCACCGCCGGCGCGGCCTGCGCCACGGTCCTGGGCGGCGCAGCGGCGGCGGGCGGCGCCGCCTGCGTGGGCGCCCGAGATGAGTACGCCTAAAGATGGGCACGATGCCCAATGGCACATGTCGCCCCAAACCGACAGCGGCCGCTGATAGACAGGCGGCCTTCTGTCTCGAATGGACGATGTCCGCAGCGACGCCGACAGCGAATCCCGCTCAGAACGAACAGGAAAGGCCGTCGGTGTCTTTCCGGCAGCGAGCCTAGGGGGAAGTGAGACGTAGGCGTTCTGTTTTGGTGACCCAAAAGGGGGTCCAGCTGAAAGGGGGTTGTGCAATAGATTTCGGGCAATTGGTTTGCAAATGTATTGCGCCAGAAATTTGTATTGCATTGCATTGCAAGTAATGCATTGCACGCGAAAATGCAGCAATACATTTGTGTCCCAGAATGTATTGCACGCCCCAAGTGTAAATGCAACCCCACAAATCTATTGCACCAAATCTATTGCACCACCCCCTGTCGCTGGACCCCTTTTCGGTCTACCCGAACCTGTTCGCCTTCTTCCCGAAATTACCCGCTCCGACCCCCCCGCCGCCTTCTGGGAAGGCCTCCTCCTTAGAACTTCCCCCTCGCTCGCCGCCGGCATGTGCCCCTTCTTGCCGTAATTGCCCGCTCCGACCCCCCCGCCGCTTTCTGAGGCCTCCTCCTTCGAACTTCCCCCCTTGCTCGCCGCCGATCTGCGCCCGTTCTTTAAAATAAGAAGAACAACATAAACACAAACTTTTGGCGCTCCGCGCGGCTTTCTTGGATCCGCGCCAGACCCCCCTCCCTGGCGCGCGGAGCGCGCCAGGGGCGGCGCCGGAGGCGCCGCCCGGGGGGTCCAGCGCGGATCCGAGAAAAACCCGCGCGGAGCGCCACAAGCTTCTGCTGCTGCTTCTGCCGTGTCTCTCTCCTTCGATCCTTGCGCCCCACCCCCCCGGGGCCTGCACCACGAGCCAGGGTGCGGCGGCGGCCGCCGGCGGGCGCCAGGCGCCCCTGGGCGCCACGGCCGAGGGCGCCGCGGCCGAGGGCGCGGCGAGGCCCGCCGCGGGCGCGCCGGGGGCCTCCGCGGGGCTCCGCGGGCGCTGCGCGCGGCGCCCTCGGGCCGCCGCGGCGGGCCTCCCGCGGAGGCCTCCGCGGAGGCCTCCGCGGGAGGCCCTGCCGCGGGGGTCTCGGGAGCCAGTGGGCGCGCGGCCCCCGCTCGGCCGCCGCACGGGCCCAGGACGGCGCCCTTTCGGCGGCCGAGCGGGCTCGGTTCCCACCGCCCCGTCGGAGTGGAGAGGGGAGGGGGCCTCCTGAAACTGTGGATTGGCACACCGCTCACGCACGCTTGCCTTCCCCAACGACAAGAGACCAGGAAAGGCAGATCGTGAAATCCGCTGCCCCTCAGGAGGGCCATACCAGCGAGAACAACGAGACACGCGCACTGCGAGCCGTAGAAAGGCTATGGGAAAACTCAGCGGCAATTCAAGTGGTCGCAGCTGGGACACCGAGACTCCGAGGAGGAGGAGGGAGGATACCTCACCGTGCGGTGACCTCGGAATTCCCAAAGACCTCACCGCACGGTCCGTCACTGCACAAATTTGGGACCCTGGAGGCCACAGATGCCAGAGGCATCCTCGGAGAACCACCCAATTCCCAAAACCGTGCGGTCACGCCGAGTTCCCACTGACCCACCACACGGTGTGGTCGCCACACCGTTTGAGGGCAGGAGGCTGGTGCCCATGGGGGCGCCTGGCCCGCGACGGTGACGCTGGCGACGGGCGGCCCAGGCAGCAGCGTGCGTCGGGCAGCCGCTGGGCCTATAGAAGGACGTCGCCTGGATGTACACCTGCACCGATCGTGGCCAGGGCCATTCCTGGGCCCAGGCACGGGCTTCGAGCTTGGCCCGTAGACTGTTGTGGTATGTGCGCCGCTTTCGAAGTTTGCCTTCAGCCTGGAGGGCGCCCGTGTTGGAGACGGCAGGGGGGTCCCCGGACCCCTCCTGGCGTCCGTCCTGGATCCGATTTTCACGGTCCTTGGGCCTGCAAGCGGCCCCAGAAGCAGAAAAACAAAAAAACCGTCCAGCACCCAGAACCTCGAACCAGCCTGCCCCTCTCGCTGGCCAGAGCGAGTGCTGGGCCCCTCAAACCCCCAGACGGTTCCAATGCCCGTGTGCACCGATACAGCCAAGACGCTGCAATAAGGACCGCTGTGGGTTCGGAAGGGGCTCGATGCTCCTGAGGTCCTTCTGTGGCAGTTCCTCCAGCCCCTCTCGGTGCACCCCGCCGCTGCAGTGGCCCAACAGAGACTTCCTTCCCTCTTTGGCGCTCCTTCTGGCAGCAGCCGGCCTCTCACCGCTCTCGCCATCGCTCGGACGTCCATTCCCTGTGTTTTTTTCGGTTTCGTGCGTGGCCTTTTCGCCAAATGATCAAGGATACTCCTCGATGGTCCTCGCCGAAGGAAAAATGCACACGTCCGAGCGATGCCAAACGCTGGGCCTGGGCTCGGCCTGGCCAGGACCGGTGCCGGTGTGCAGCCGACGCCCTCCGAGCCTGCAGCAAGCAGCTGCGGCGCGGCCGCCGCCGCAGGCCCCGCCACGCCCCCGGCGCCCCCCGCGCGGGCCAGCACGGCGTAGCGCATGTAGGTGCCGCTCGTGCTCGCCGGCAGCCCGGCGTAGTGCGGGTTCTCCAGCACCTCGCAGCTCCAGCCCAGGCCCCGGCAGACCCGCGCGGCCTCCTCGGCCTCCTATCAGGGGAGCACGAAAAACGTCACACACACACACACACTCATTATACATATGTGCACTATATATATATATATATACGCACAAGACTACAATGGCGCTTCGCGCCATGCACCTTGAAATTTGGTATGCAGGCGGAATGGCTGGAAGGTCAAGCCGACAATTTAGCGATAACTCCTTGTTGCCTTTTTCGGAGTCGCCATAAAAATAATGTTATTAGTGTTCCTTTTTCCATGCTTCGTTGTCCTCATTCTCCCCATACCCTGCGCGTTCTCCCCATCCTCCTCAGCTCTTGTTGCGGAGGCTCCCCCTTGGAGAGCCTCTGGGGGCCTCACAAAAGTTCTTTAGCTTTTTAACAGCCTTCTGGAGGCCTCCTGGGCGTGTTCTGGGGGCCTCTGCGGGCTTCCTCGGGCCGCCCCAACCGCGGTCTCCCTGAACGACCAGGTCACGATTTGGACTGCTTCGGAGGGCGTCTTGGGGCCATCTTGGGCCGCCATGAGGTTCTTGGAGGGCCATCTTGGACCCCTGTTGTGCCGTTTTGGGGCTCGCTTGGACTGCCTGGAAGCCCTTTCGGATGGTTGTGGGGCGATTTGGAGCCTTCCAGGCGGCTTCGGACGCCCAGAAGACCGCCGTCTTGGAGCGTTGGGAAGCCGAAAAGATGCACATTCACCAAAAAACTACAGGACAAAAATAATGTGTGCCTCGTGGGGCCTCCTTGAGAGTGCTCTTGGAGGCCTCTTGGGATGTTTTGGAGCGATCTTTGGGGGTATGACGGCTTCTTGAGGGTCGTCGTGGACCGTATTGGGTCTCTCTGGGGTCGTTTCGGGAGCGCGCTGGAACGCCTGGAACCCGTCTGGGGCCGTCTTCGGGCTCTCGTGAGGTTCTCCTGGGTCGTCTGAAGGGTTACATGGAGGTCCAGGGAGGGCCAAATTCGTTAGGGGGGGCGCGCGTTTTCCGGCGTCCCTGGCCCTATGAAAAGTATGATTAGGAATACACATATATACACATGTACATACGCACGTACGTACGTACGTACGTACGTACATACAGGCATGCATGCATGCATACATACACACAAGAGCATACATGCATACATGCATACACACATACATACATATGAATGTACGTACCTACGTACGTACAAACATGCATATAAACACATACACATAAGAGTCATACATACGTGCGTACATAGATACATGCATGCATATGCATGCATGCATACATATACACATACATGCATACATACATACATACATACATGCATACATACATGCATGCATGCATGCATGCATGCATGCATGCATACATACATACAGACAGACAGACAGACAGACAGACAGACAGACATACGCGGTTTTCGGAGCTCCACGCAGATCTCTGGGACCGGCGCTGGGACCCGCTCCATGGCCCGCGGAGCGCGCCAGGGGCGGCTCCAGAGGCGTCGCCAGGTGACCCAGGCGGAGATCCAAGAAATCCGCGCGGAACTCCAACAGATTTATGTGTACGCAACTGTTTCTATTATATCACTTGCGCTGATATAATTCCTCTTCTTCTCCAGGGCCACGACGACGACGACAACGCCAGCAGCGGCGATGACCACAACGATGATAACGACGACGGCGGTAGCGGTTTTCTTCTTCGACTCCTGAGTGTAGAAGGTGACGAAGACGCAGAGCCCGCCAGGGAGGCAGCTGCTGAGCACGTGGGCCAGTATCGCCTGCGGGCAAGATGTGCATCCGTACCCACTGCGCCTTAGAGTGTCGGGATCCGCCGCTCCCCAGAAGCCCGGGGCTCAGTTGATATTTCCCCCACGGAAACAACCAGGAATGGCATTTCGGTCAATCCGCTGCCCCTCAGGGGGGCTATCCCAAACGCGCGATCGACGGACAAGCGAGCACAAGGACACACTCAGAGGCTCAGTGGATATGGATAAAAGAAGCCTTGCCCCTGGAGGCCAGATTGTTGTCCATATACCCACTGTGCCTCGGCCCTTTGGCGCCCTTTCCCAAATAGTCCAAGACGCAGAGGATAGGCACACAAATCTTGCCCGCATCGCCGGCCACGGTCCGCCGTTCGTGATCTCGGGATGCACGCCGAGGACCAGCCCGGCGGGCGGGGGCGCAGACGTAGACAAGTCCTGCTGGCTGAGCTGCAGGGCCACCCGGGGGCCCAGGTGCTTGGCCACCCAGGCCTGGGAGGGTCTCGATGTAGACGTACACCACGGCGTGTGGTCGGCCAGGATGCTCGTTGTAGAGACTCCCCAGCTGTCAAACAAATGGTACGCTGGAGCGTCTACACACTGCTAAACTCCGTGGCTTCGTGGCCGACCAGACGTGGTGGTGAAAACATCGAGCCCGTTAGGATGCCTCCCAGGCAGGCCACCACCTGGGCTGGGCGTTCACGTCGCAGCCGAACGCGATGATGCCCTTGACCCCAGGGCCCCCCTCAATCAACCTTTCCAGGGGCAAATGAATGCTGATACGTACTGCTGCTCCTCAGACCTCTCCGGGGTAGCAATCTGACCAAGAATTTCGAGAATCCAGCCGTGGCAACGAGGATCTCCCAGGAGGCCCAACAAGGCCATTACGAAGGAAGGTAGCGATAGAAAGCAACTCACGGAAGCTGTTGGCCGTCTCCTAGCGCCCAGTAGCGCGCCCAATCGCGCGCAAAGGGGACATCATGCATCCCTTCACATGGCGCTATTGGGCGCTATTGGTCGCTATTGGGCCATATTTGAGCGCTGTTCGGAGCTATTGAGCGCTATTTGACGCGATATGGCGCCGTTAAGCGAAATTAGGCACTTTTCGACGATATACGTAAAATCTAAGACGAGCGAACGCTTCCGTGTTTTACTGTCTGAATAGCGGCAACAGTACCTTTCCCAGACACGCGACGTCCTGATTTTTTCAATACGCGGTTCCCCGAAGTCTCGACCCTTTCCGCTGGACCCGCTCGTCATCCTGAATAATTGTTTGACGGCCCTGGGGCCCGGTGAGGGCGCCCAGAGGCCGAAAACCTACCAAAAAGCGCCCGTCCTGCCTTTTTCCTCGACGCGATCGTGTCTGGGGTTCTGTCTCCGAGGCCTGTCGACCAGGAAGGGCAGCAGGACCGGCGCCTCGTAGTAGTCGTGGCAGAACGGCGAGCTCACCCGCAGGCAGCCCGCGCCGTCGACCGGCAGCGCCGAGAGCGCGCCGCGCTCCCACAGGAGCCCCAGGAGCGCCGAGAGGGCCTGTGAGCACTGTAAAACGACGCGAAGATCAGGACAAAATCGGATCGGGATAACTCGAAATCTCTGAGAATCGGCGGGTTTGGAGGATGTACTGGGCGCCGCGGCCGCTCCAGAGCGTTCCGGAACGCTCTGAGAGCGCTCCGGAACGCTCTGGAGCGATTTATCCCGATCCTAGCCTTGTTTTACACTGGCTGACCGATCCCTTTGCGCCGCCAGACTGCCCGGGCCCCCTCGCGTCTAAGGGCCTCCCAGATAGAGTCCGAGGAAATGGGGTCGGAGGATCGCGCCGCATCGTCGATGCTTCGGCGATGCATCGGCGACTCATGGGCGATGCATCGGTGATGCATCGCCGACGTCGGCAACACATCGGCGACGTCGGCGTGGACAAAATCGAGCTCCGCATCGGGCCGCATCGGCGATGCACCAGCGACTCGGCGCGATCCTCTGACCCAATCTGCTCGGACCTCATCTAGGAGGCCTAGAGATAGGTGGGGCATGTCCCTCTACAGGCGGATTTTGGGCGAAAACATGCCAAGTACTCCCAAAATGTTCATAAATGATCAAACAAATAAAAAGAACAACCGTCTCCTCACGATGTTTTGATTATTTTTGGATATTTCCCCAGTCGAGGGACGTGCCCGACTTGAGCCTAGAGCGTCGTGACAGAAGCAGAACGGGGGTCTGTTCGCTATCTTCGGCCTCTGGGGGGGCCCCTGCCGGGCCCCCCAGAGGCCGAAGACCTCAAGGACGCAAGAGCAAGGAAGAGCAAGGACGCAAGGGTACACTGAGCAAAATCGCGCGTCCTTACTAGGGCTTTTGACTGTATCTTCGGCTTCTGGGGGGCCCCTGCCGGGCCCCCAGGGGCCGTCCGAAGCACGACTCGGGGTGCAAAGCCGGTCTGGGGGCCTGCATGGGTCGAGACCTTCGGGGGTCGACCTTGTGACAAAAATCCTGACGTCGGGGAGGCATCCCAGATAAGCGAGGAGAGGGCAGGGGTCTTGCGCGAGAAAGCATAGCGGCCTCACGCGGCGGCTTTCACGGGCCGCCAGCGCGACACGCTGCAGCAGAAACGAAGGCGCTCGCACGCGACCTCGCGCGGCTCGCTTCCGCGCGAATGTCCGCGCAGACGACCCGATGTTGTTTCGTCGCTCAGATGGGGTCGGAGGACAGCGCCGCATCGTCGATGCATCACCGATGCATCGGCGACGCATCGACGGCGCCTGCGATGCATCGGCGGCGTACATCGAGCCGCATCGGCGATGCGGCGCCTATCCCCGCCTGGGGGGCCTCATTAGGGGATGAGATGCCATGGCCCAGTGGGGATGGGGATCGGTTAGACGGTTCTGAGCCTGGTCACGCTGCGAGGGCGATGCTCGCCTCTGCTGGGCCAGCGACTCCGCCTAGGGGAAGCAATGACTGCGACTGCCTAAATGTAAACTTTCGGAGCACCGTGTGGATTTCGTGAATCTGCACTGTACCCCAGAGCTCTTGCGCTCGGAGCGCTCCAGGGGCGCGCCAGAGACGCTGCCAAGGGGGGGCCAGCGCCGATCCAAGAAATCGGAGGGGGGCTCCGACAGATCATAACCACGCCGTTTGCTCTCCATCGACGGGGGCGGCCAAGAGGGCGGCGTCCAAGAGGGGGGGTGCAAATCATGGCCGGCGGCATGGGCGCGGCCCAGGGGGGGGGCGGGGACGAATTGAAACAAGAAGAGGCACTATGAAATCTGGGGAGATATCATGGGCCCCGCCATGATATCCACCCTCCCTGGTCATCACCCCCCTCACTGCCGCCCCCGACTTCGACCGCCAGCGAGAGACCCTCCACCCTCCCGGCCGACCGAACGGTCACGGCAGGGTGAACGGCCACGACCGGAGAGGCCACGACCGGCGTGGCCAGCGGCCCCGCAAGCACGCGGAAGCCTGGCTGCGACACCGGCTGCGAGCACCGCAACACCATGGTGGTGGACATGCGGGAAGCCCGGGGGCTCCTCGAGTGGGGAAACCAAAACGGCCAGATACGATTTTTCAATCCGAGTGCTTTTCCTCGATTCCGGCCTCTGGGGCCTGTCAGTGGGCCCCAAGGCTATCAAAAAAAATACCCAGGACGAAAATTACCCCGGGACCTCTGGGGCCACGCATTGAAAAGATTGCATAGACGGATTCCTGGGGAACCGATACTACTACTTCCTGGACCTCTGCTGCAGTGCATTTTGATCAGAATTCCAAAGAGACTCTAGCTGTGGCGATAAGGGTTCTCCAGGACCAGCAGCTGTATCGGCATCCACTGATACCCGGCGTCACGAGAAAAAATGCAACGTCGTAACAACCACGACTGGAGCCCAAGACCCCTCTCTGTGCTGCATGTCTCGCCTCCGATCGACCCGCGAGGGCCCCGGGGCCCGACATGGCGCGACATCGCCATTCGCGAGCAAAAACTTGCGACGCTGCAGAATCTCAGGGGACGAGCGGCGGTGTCGGTACCTTTGCCACCTCTGCGCCTGGGGGCTCACTGGGCCTGGCGCCGATGCAGGCCGTCGGCTCCCGGCGCGGTCATCCAGTGGGGGTCGGCGTGCAGGCGCAGGCTTCGAGCCAGAGCGGGCAGCGATGCAGCGGGGCCCAAGGTCAGACTGGGCGGCAGGGGGGCAGAGCGCCATCCTCGAGGTCAGGACAAGAAACAGACATTGGATGGGGTAGCGGACCCCCCCGCTCCTCTCGTTTCCCGCCGCGGCCGCTGCTTACGAGGAGCGACATGGAGACAGAAGACACCGAGTCAGGACGAGGAGCACGGTGCTGCCCAAAGACAAGACACCGGACGTCCGATGTCTTGATCTGTGCGACACCTGGCGCACAGCACTGTCGAGCCCTGCTGAGGCTCAGCTTTTTCGTCGTTGATCCTTCCTCGACGGTCCCAGAAAGCGAACACGGCCCAGAGAGGCCGAACATTGCTTTCAAAGTATCGCTGTGTTGATTTGGTTCAGGATGGCAAGAAAAATGCACGCTGGACCTATCCAGGGCTGCGTTCTGACCACGATCTCGAGGGGAGTCCGGTCATGGCCGCGGGGGCGCCCCGGGAGGCCCAGAAAGGGCACTCGAAAAACCACAACCCTCGACCCTCGATGGTGAGAGAGAGGCGGGCTTCCCAGACCCCCGGCGTCGCGATATTTTTCACGACGTCGAACCGCGGAGGTCTCGACACAAGTCCCAGCAGGACCGGCCTTTCATGCCGAGTCCATTTTCTGAAGGCAGGAGAAACCACCATTGAACGGCAAGTCAGATCGGCGATCGAACTGCATCGGACCAGCGGAAATCGGCAGTCAAGTTGGGAGAAGTCGAATCGGCAGAACTCGGCAAGCTAGTAAAGTCTCCATTGAGAAACCGACATCCCAATCGGAATCCGAGGTCGAATCGAGTCGGAATCGGAATCGATCGAAATCGAATCGAATCGACCCGCAGGAGTCGACATGAGCCCTGTGACGGTCCCTAAGACTGGCGTGGGTCCCCAGGGGCCGAAAATCTATAAATACCTTCCGGCATGATCTTGTTCGCGACGCGAGGGCGCCTTAGGCGATCGACGTTTCATCCATGCCCCTGCCCACGCCCCGACACCACGAGGGGCCAGAGCGGGGATCTGGACAAAGTTCTGGCCTCCGAGGCCACTTACCTTGAGCAAGACCCTGCTGCACCTGGCACCCAGGAGTCGGGTGCGGCATTCGATCGGGCATGTCCTCCTACAAGCGGATTTTGGGAGCCCACATCAAACATGGCCCCCAAAAACACACACACACACACACACCAAAAATCGTCGCCAGACTAGATGTTAACATTATTGTGTGTTCCTCCTGTTGAGGGACACGCCCGACTTCAGGGCAGCAGCACGGGCACGAATCGAACGCCGACCGCCGAGGTCCGGGCTGGGAGACCACGCGCCCAGCCCTCCGGCCGCCTCCTCGCCGACGTCGATGGGGCGCACCGCGCGCACCTGGGGAGGGGGGCGGGGCGCCACCCCGCCAGCCGAGTGGGGGGAGAGCCGCTCGCAGCTCCGCCCTTGGAAGCCTCCCAGACGGGGTCGGAGCATCGCGCTGATGCCGCCGATGCCTCGGCGACGTCGGCGATGCATCCGCGACGCGGGCGCGAAGAAAACCAGGCCCCACATCGAGAGATCCGCGCGGACCTCCGAGAGAATAAACTTGAGTGTGGCTCCTGTGACTCGGCCTCCGCCCGTCTGACGCGCCCATCCCTCGGCCTCCGCCTTCCGCACCTTCCGCGCGGCAGGTGCCGCGAAGCGGCCGATGCCGCCGATGTCGCAGCGGCGGACTCGGCGGCCACCGCGGCCGCGCCGCGGCGGCACCTGCCGCGCGGAAGGCTCGGAAGGCGGAGGTCGAGGGATGCCCTGTTTGGATCACCGCGTGGGCGCTCGGGGCTCTCGGGGGGGGGCAAGTGGATGCCAAGGTGGGCCATGTCTGGCATGACCTATAGCTTATAAGTGGGTTGCCAATGCCCCAAGGGGCAAAGACCTGGGCGAAGTGGTCGGAGCACACTCAGCGGAGTCACCAAACCACTTTGAGCGACCTAGGCCATTCGTAGCCCACTTGCATGCTAGGTTAGGCCAGGTATGGCCAACGCTGGCATGCACTCATGAGTCCCCTATGCGCGAAGCAGCCTCAACGGTCTTGACCCAATCCCCGGGACCGGTGTTCCACCCTGGGTCAACCCCCTTTTTCGACGGTCCCGGGGCCCGGCGAGGGCCCCCAGAGACCGAAAGTCGCCGAAAACTGACCGTCGCGGTTCTTGCACGATGCGAGGGGATCTGGAAGGCGGAGGTCGAGGGATGCCCCACGACTTTCCTCCCAGCTCGACGCTCGTGGCGCACGCCTCCACGGCGCCGCCACCCCGCGGGCTCGGCCCGCGCAGCGCGTTCGGTGCGCAGCTGTGGTTCAGCAGGTCGGCCAGCAGGGGGCTGCCAGAGGGCGCCTTGCGCGGGAGGGGCGCAAGTAGTGTGCAGCCGTTCATGGGGGCCTGCGTTGCTCTCAGGCGGTTTCTGTCGCTCCACCTTCGTTCCACGTGCGCTCCGCCTCCGTTCGAGTACGCCCAGCACCTTCCATCGGCCTAGTGCCTAGCGCCATCAGGGCACAATGGCAGCGGGGGCACGCATGCGATGCGGAAGTAGTGCGCAAAGTGCACGGGCTCTGTAGAACAAGGCAAGGTGTAACGCAACACGAAGGCTCTCATGAAGGGCTACACGAAAAAAACACTGAATGTTTACGAGGCCGCCAAGCCCGCTCATACCTTTCTCTCGCCAGAGCATGGGTCAGCACTATGATAGCCGCATGACTTCGGCAACGAGGCTCGCCACGGTCTCGATGGCGTTGTCGAGAGCAGCCGCCTTCGCTTCAAAATGGCAAAATCCTACCAGCCCTTTAGGGCGAAGGTGGTCTAACTAGTTGTGCCTTTCCTCCCCCTCGTTCCATTTCTCGGGATGGGTTTGCCCCTCCTCCTGTGCGGTCTGGAGGCTATCCTGCGCGCTCTTGGACCCTCGGGGGCCTCCAGGAAAACCGCCAGGGGCGGGGGGGGAAATAATGTACAAGGGAGGGGCCGGCCCGGGGACCTGGGGCCAGGATCTCCACACATAAATGTAGATATGCATGAATATATAAACACTTATAGATGACACCACATGGAATTCACAAAATTGATTGCACGATATAGGCTGCACCACTCAGACTGCACCATATAGCTTGCACAATGTAGATTGAATCGCATATATCGTACAGCATGGGTTGCACAACATAGAGTGCACAATTCATATAGTGCACCGCAGCGGTTGCACCACATATATATATATATATATATATATATATATATTGCACATAATAGGTAACATATATTGTACCACTTAGACTGCACCGCCTAGCGTGCCTACATATAGAGAACAGCATCGTCTGCACCACATAGCTTGCACAGCATATATTGTACCATAAATGGTGCACAAGCCATGTATATAGAGAGAGATACATAGATATACATCTTTCACACTATATATTGCATGGCATAGTTTGCACAACATCGGTTGAATAATCTAGATTGCGCCACATAGATAGCACAATCTACATTGCTAGAAACACAGTGTTTGGGGCCCACATTGCTTAACACGTGTATGTAGGAGAATAAGACATGTATCGGCGACAGGCCCCTGGTAGCGATTCGGCACCTTCATGGGTGGAGTGGGAAATCGGGCCCCTAGCGGCGATCCATGGGCGATTGGGGGATGATGCATTCCCCACTGAGCCTATCCCCCCCTGTCGTTGCCACCGATAAAACGAGAACTGGAGCAGCAAGCTCACGGGGCCGTGCAATGCGAGAGGCCTCCCAGATGGGAGTCGGAGGGTTGCAGCGAATCGACCGCCGATGCATCGGCGACGCCGGCATGGAGAAATCGGGCTCCACATCGAGCCGCGTGGCCGATGCGTCAGCGAGGCGGCGCGATCCTCCGCCCCCATCTACTCGAACCCAATCTGGGAGGCTCAGAACTGCGGAACCACTGCGAAACCAATTCCAAAACTTGGTTGCAACGCCTGCAGGGCCCCATCGAGTGGAGAAGTATTTCTGATCACATTGCAACCCGCGATGAAGCATTATGTAGCATCCTTTACATACGTTGCATGTGATACCTGGTGCTTTGGGATCGAATTTCCTTTCGCCCACGCGCTTCGGCGTATGGATTAGCGTAGCGCGGCCCCAGGCCGCGTATGTACGTGTCTCTCTCGCTCTCCCCTGCAGCGCCTCCAGCAGGACGGTGCCGCCGGGCTCCAGGCGCGCCGTGCTGAAGAGCCCCTGGCCTCGGTCCTGAGGCCCCAAAAAAGTATCGATACCGCCACTCGCCTCTCCAGGGGTGCGTTCTGGCTAAGACTTCGAAGCGAATGCGGCTGTGGCGACGAGGGCCTCCCAGGAGGCCCAAGGGGGCGAAAGTGGCAGCATCGATGATGAACTGTCTCTTCTCTGAGGTCCAGGGTGGCCCTCGCCTCCACGCTGCAGACGACTGGCGCCGCTGCGGCGGGCGCCGCAGGCGGCGCAGGGGCCCGCGCCGCGCCGGCGGGGCTGCTGGGCGCGGGCGCCGCGGACCCCTCAGAGGACAAGGGCTGGAAGAAGTCGGGCAGCGGCGGCACCGCCTCCGGCGGGGGCGCCGCTGCGGCGCCGCCAGGCGAGAACGCTGTGGAGCCCGAAGCGGAGCCTGCAGAGGCAGCGGCAGTGGCGGCCGGCGGGGGCGCCGCGGCGTGGCTCGTCGCCGGGGGCGCCGCGGCGGGGCTGGCCACCCGGCCGGAAGGCCGGAAGGCTGTGGAGCCCGAGGCGGAGCCTGCTGCAGAGGGGGCCTCTGCTGGCTCGAAGAACGACGGTAGCGACGGGGCGGCCGCCGGAGCAGCGGCGGCCGGCGCCGCCGGGTGCAGCGCGGCCTCGACGCCACGGCGCATGTCCTGCATGGCTGTCCGCTGCTGGGGAGCGCAGGCCCAGTAGACCAAGTCCATCTCGCCCAGAGCCTCCTGCAGGCAGCCGCGGGCCTCCTCCGCCAGGCCCTGCCGCTCGTACAGCCCCCCGAGGCAGAGGAGGTCCGCGATGCGGCCGTCCCGAGGGATCGCCAGCACCTCGCGCTCGGCGGAGACAGCGTCACTCAGCTGTGCGGCAGCCTGGCGCCACACGTTGCGCGCCAACTCCGCCTGCCCCGACGCCGCGAGGCCGTCGCCCAGCACGGCCTCCAGCGGCGCCTTTGCCTTGACCAGGCGCGTGGCGAGGTGGTGGGACGGGGCGAGCTCTGCGCACTCCGAAACCACCGCCTTGCACTCGGACAAGGCGGCGGTGCTGCTGTCTGCGGCCTCTCTGCAGGCCGCACCGTCGCCAGACTCCAAGGCCGCCCGCAGCCGGCTAGCGGCGGCGAGCGCTGCGTCGGCGGCACGTGGCGCCGCCGCCGCCAGCCGGCGCTCCGCGTCCAGCGCGCGGCGCGCAGCGTCGGGCGCTGGAGCACGGCCGCACTTCTCGCACGCGCGCAGGCCGCCAGCGCCGTCGGCGAGCAGCGTTGCGCCAGCCTCACGGCAAGCGGGGTCCTCCAGGCACCGGAAGGCCCGCAGCGCATCTGGCGCAGAGCAGCGCAAGCAGCCGCAGCGGAACTGCCAGCGCCGCTCCAGCTGCTGCACACGCTCTTCGGAAGGCGTCAGCAGACCTGCCTCGTCCAGGTAGGAGATCGTCACCTCCTCGCCAGCGGCTATCGGACGGATAGCCCGCACCTCCACGGCGCCCTCGCGCGGAGGCCCCGCCGGACCCCTGAGGGCGTTTGGCGCGCAGCTATGGTTCAGGCGCGAGGCCTGCGTCAGTAACTCTACGCGGGAGCAGTCCTCCAGCTTGACCTCGAACGTGTTGCACTCCATGATGCGCAGCAACTGCCAAGCCTCCTCCACGGGCGCTCCCGCTCGTGGGCGCAGCAACCCCGTAACGCCAGCGCCAGCGGGGCCCAGCAGCCGGCTTAGCGCGCCGCCTGGCGCGGCCTGCTCGGGGCAGAAGAGCTCCAGCACGCGGGTGCGTTCGTCGCCTCCCAGGGCGGCGAAGCCGTCCAACCAGGCCTGCAACTCCTCCAACGACGGCTGCGCCGCGGCCTGGCGCACTGCGATGGCTGGCTGCTCTGCCAGCACGAGCTCACCTGGCTGCAAGTCTCGGAGGCTGACCAAGATCTTCCCCCGGTCGCTCGTGTCCCGGACCTCTACGTTGCATCCGCTCGAAGGGACCGGCGCCGCTGCGGCTGCCGCTGGCGGCGGCGGCCTGGCGCCCTGGGCCTTCGGTGTCGGCGGGGGCCGCGCGCCCAAACTCGGCGGTGCTGGCGGCGGCTGCGCCCCGGCTGGCGGCGGGGCCGGCGGCGGCGGCCTGGCCCCAGAGGCTGCCGGGGCGGGCGTGGCCGCAGCCGCTGGTGTGGCCGCTGGCGCGCTGGCCACGGGCGCGGGCGCCGGAGGAGCCCGAGCGCCCACACCTGGCAGCGGCGGCGCGGCCGCGGCGGGCGGCGCGGCCGCGGCCCCCGCGCCGGGCTCCCGCGGCGGCCTCGGCGCGTCGGCCACCCGCGTCGGCGCCTCGGCCGTCGGCGGGGCCGGCGCAGCGGCCGCTGCCTTCGGCGGCGGTGCCAGCGGTGCTGTCGGGGCCGTCGGCGCCGCGGGCGGAGGCGGCTGCGGTGTCCGCGCTGGAGGCGTCGCGGGTCTCGCGGCCACCGTGGCGGCGGAGCCGCCGAATTGGCGCTGGGTGACAAAGGAGGCCAGGCTCCTCTCGGCACGGCGGCGCTTCCAGGCGCGCGAGGCCAGCAGTGCCCAGGCCGCGGCGGCGGCGGCCGCGGCGACCCACGCCCAGCAGCTGGCGCTCCGCCACCTCACGGGGTCCGAGCAGATGGGATCGGAGGGTCGCGCCGCCGCGCCCGCTTGCATCGGCCACGCCAGCGTGGAGAAAATCGGGCTCCACAACCAGCCGCATCGCCGATGCATTGGAGGTGCGGTGCGATCCGACGACCCCATCCACTTCGACCCTCCCACTTTGGGGGAGCCCCCTATAATACCGATACCGCGACTGCCCAAACCTCTCTCTCGGGTTGCGTCCTGACAAGAATCTCGGAAAGATTCCAGCCTTGGCGACGAGGGCTCTCCAGGACGAGCAGCGGCATCGATATCTCCCCTCCGCTCTGACATCCCAGGCCCCCGATATCATGATTTGGTCACATCGTCGACCCCTGGAGTTCTTGTTGCATCATGGGTTCTTCTCTGCCAGTCCTGAGGCCCAGCGAAGCCCTCCAGAAGCCGAAAATAGCAGCAACAAGAGCAGCGCTCGCAGCGAGGCTTGTCACGACGCGAGGAGGTCTGGGCCTCTTCCTCCTCTGACGCGTGGGCGGCCCTGGACCACCAGGGCGCCGGCGGGGGCTTCCTCCCCAGGACGAGGGCCGCCAGCCGCGACCGCGCGGCGCGGCGCCTCTGGAGGGAAAGAGACAACGACATCCCCATGGCCAAGACCGAACGCGGGAGCGCCGAAGCCGATTCTGGCCACCGTGCATCGTGGCCATCCTCAATGCGTGGAGCATCCAGACGAGGCCGGGTGGGCCAGCGCCACGACCAGGATCGGCATCGACAGCATAGCGCGACATCTCGGCCATGGTCATCGTGATTCTGCTCTCGGTTGGCATGCCCGAGATGGGTACGGAGAACATGAGCACGATGCCCAACAGCAAATATTGCCCAACACCGACACTGGCCGCTGTTGGGTAGGCAACCTTGTGTCTCAAATGGACCGTGCCCGCGGCGACACCCACAGCGAATCCTGCTCAAGATGGACAAGAGAGGCTGTTGGTATTCGTCCTCATTATTTTCGGCCCCATGTCCGACGTCGTGATTGTTTCATGACGTGGACGCCCAGCGGTCTGGGCCCATTCCCTGGGACGGGCTTTTCATCTACAGTCCTTTTTGTTGCCGGCCCCGAGGGCTGGTCAGGGCCCCCAGAGGCCCGAAATTGCGAAAACCCTCCCACCCTGATTTTGTCATGACACCTTGGCTTTGGGACGGAGTGTAAAAAGTCGCCCCCCAGACCTCTCTTGGGGCGCGTTCTGAACAGAATTGGGAGGCGAATCCAGCGGTGGCGACGCGAAGCTCCCCAGAGGCGGACAACGCACCGAGACTCCCGATGAGTTCGAAGTCGAAGCTCGAGGCTCGTCCCCTTTTCGAGATTTGAGGTTCGTCGTACTTCTGCCCTCGAGCCTCGCCAGCGCGTGCCGCGCGCGCGCGCCGGCAGCGCGCAGGCGCGGGGAGCCTTGCGCAGGGACCGACCGTCCCTGCATAGATAAAGGGGCCCAGGGACACACGAATAAATACATACAAATCCTTGGATTCCCACATATACATATATATATATATATATATGATATATATTCTGGCTGTTCGTCTTCCCCCCACTTTCATATTTTCCCACATTTCCTGGTGGTCGAGTATTAATAGCGTCTGTGTGTTTCTTTCCCTCCGGAAAAGATTCGTAAAACAATAACGTTTTCTAATAACGGAAAACGCTTCCTAGAGCATACAAATGGTACGCTTATGAGCAGGACAATTGCATCCAGAAAAGGATCTAAGAACATCTCGTGCTACCCACACAGCGTTATTCGATCATTCTTTGGTAGGTTTACAGGCAAGCCTACCATTGCTCGGACGTCCATTCCTCGTGCATTGTTCGGTTTCGTGCGTGTTTCCTTGTCTCATGGTGGCCCTAAATCCCTAGATGATCCAAGCTGGCCAAAACTTTCTGGCGCTGGCCTCGCCAGAACAAATGCACAGGTCCGAGCGATGCCAACTCAGACATGCGACGCCCTGATTTGTTCAATACGCGGTACCCCGAAGCCTGGACCCTTTCCCCGGGACCGGTTTCTCATCCCGAATCTGTTGTGGTGAGGGTCCCGGGGCCCGGCGTCAGCCCCCCGAGGCCGAAAACGACGAAAGACCTCCCGTGCTGATTCTTGCCAGGACGATGTCCAGGAATCGCTCCTACCGCTTCCAGGCATCGTCCTGCTGAGGCGCGAGCATGTCTGAGAAGCAGGCCGGGACGCCTCGCCACTGCTTGGGGAGCCCGCGGCGCCTGCCGCCGCTGGCGTGCGCCGCACCCACGGCGCGCAGGCCGGCGGGCCCCGCGGCGGCGGCGCCCTGGCTGGCGCGAGCATCGCCGCGCCCCCGGCCAGGTCTGGGAAGCAACCCTCTTCCTTCCCTGTAGCGGGCTGACGACGGCGGAGAGGCCCGGATCTCGGAGATAGATCGATAGATAAATAGATCGATAGATAGATATATAGATAGATAGATAGATAGATAGATAGATAGATAGATAGATAGATAGATAGATAGATAGATAGATAGATAGATAGATAGATAGATATATAGATAGATAGATAGATAGATAGATAGATAGATAGATATAGATAGATAGATAGATAGATAGATAGATAGATAGATAGATAGATATATACATATATATAGATAGATAGATAGATAGATATATAGATATATATATATATAGATAGATAGATAGATAGATAGACAGATAGATATATTTATATATATATAGATAGATAGATATATAGATATATAGATAGATAGATAGATAGATAGATAGATAGATAGATAGATATAGATAGATCTATATAGATATATAGATAGATAGATATATATATATATATAGATGTATATATATAGACATATAGATAGATAGATATATATATATAGATAGATAGGTAGATAGATAGATAGATCTATAGATATATAGATCTATAGATAGATAGATAAATAGATAGATATATAGATAGATAGATAGATAGATAGATAGATGGATAGATATATAGATAGATATGTAGATAGATAGGTAGATAGATATGCTCGTTCAACGGGCCTTCCTGCAGCCACCCGCTCCACTCATGCGCCGATGCTGCGTCGAACGCCCATCGACATGAATCGACCACGAGAAGAAAATGAGTCGGACTTGAGTCGAGCTAGAGTCGTACCGGAGCCGACCTAGAGTCGAGCTGGAGTCGAACGGTTCTGTTAGAGCGGCCCCAGGAGGGTCCCCCAGACCAGCATCTAATCTTCGTCGTCGTCTTCCTAATCGTCGTCCTCGTCGTCCTCCTAATCGTCGTCATCGTCGTCGTCGTCCTCCTCCTCCTCCCAGAGGCCCCTCTTCTCCACCAGTGGGCTGCCGACCGGCGGCGGGCGCGCGGGCAAGGGGGGCGCGCTGCCGCTGGGGGTGCGAACGAGAAGAGCTCGTCCAGGCTGCGCCGCGGCAACACGTCCTGACCACTGGCGGCGGCGGAGACGCATACTACGATGGCACGGACGACGCCGGCAACAGGGGGCGACGGCGACGCCAGCCACGTCGGCGACGAGGACGGGCACGGCAACGACGACAGCAGCGACGTCGGCGGCGACGACGACAACGACAACGGCAACGGCGACACGTCCGCGGCGACAACGGCGTCGGCGAGGGGGCCGAGAGGGAGCGCCTCCGGGGGGGGGCCCCGCGCTGGGCGGCGGAGGTCTCGGGGCCGAGGGCGGCGCCTGCCCGCGCGTGCCCTGGCGGCGGGGGCAGGGCGAGGGCCTCGGTGCCGGCGGCACTGCGCCGCCCGCGCGCGCCTGCGGTGAGCGCTGGCGGTGGGTCCCTTTGAGAGCCAGGGCGAGTCCTCGGCCACGCAGGAGAAAGAAGGGGCCATGCTCCCCTGACAGTGCCACCCTGCCCGCCACAGGGGCCCCTTGTGGCTTCGGATGGCGACCACGGGAAATCAGAACCATATTCAGGTTTTTTCGCGTCTCCGTTCCCCCCCTCGCTCTCTCCCCCCCCTCTTCCGCCCGATCTCGCCGTCGGCTGCGGAGCGCCCTGTCCGCATGGTGAAGCCTCATGTCGCCATCTCGGGCGGCCCACACCACCAGAGCGGCCGAGGCCAGGGGTCCTCCTGCCCAATGGGTAGAGGTGGTGCCAACGTGCAGGCCTTCCAGAATATGCCTCCTCAGACCTCTGACAGAAGGGAGGGGCAAGGAGACGGGACGGGACGACGCAGGACTGCTGGACACGAGCGGCAGTAAAAGCAGAAGAGGAGATGAAGGGAGGAACGAGGAGACAGGAGGCAACGTGGCACTGGAAGGACAAGAGAAGTGCGGGCCTCTTCTTCGCGCTGCGCGCCTATGGCGCCCGTCACATCACTACGGCTACAGCTCCCCCGCCCGGACGAACGCGACCAGGGGGGTGTGGGGGGGCATGGCGCGCTGGCGCGCGCGAGCGAAGGAAAGGCATCATGCCACTTGGAAGCGGATCGTGCAGAGGACACGGTCCCAGACCCACCTGTGCTTGGTTTGACTCGACACGCAGACGTCAGAGCTCTCGATTCCTTCCTGAATGTATGCCTTTTCATGCCAAATCGTTGATTGATTGCCCTGGGGCCCGCAGGAGGCCCTCTGGAGCCGAAAACAGCGAACAACAATCCGATCGGTTCTTGCCCAACCCACCGATGTTGAGTTGGGTCCTCGTTTCGCACCCAGAGCGCCCCGCGTCCTCCTTACTCATCCGTGCTCCTCCCTCCCATCCATGCCGCACGCCTGCGCCGGCACACCCGTCAAAGCTTCGTGGCCCCATCGGGGGACTGCACCTGCGGTCTCGGTGGACGCAGACGCCTGGCGGCACCCGCGCCCACTTCGCCGCGCCCCTGACGAGGACCGCGGCCCCCTGGACAAACCTCCCTTTAGCAAACCTCCCCTTAGTGAACACGGCCTGGACCCGCAAAAACGACGGCCGCGACGCCCTCTCGCGAACCGAAAACGGCCAAGGGTCAGGGTAGGAGGTCTGCCCACCCCCCCGACCCATGGCAGGCTCCGACGCCTGGCGACATCGCGCCCACTCCGGCACACCTCCCTGCGAGGCTCGTGGCTCCCTCGGGGGCTCCGCCTGCGGCCTCGGCGGGGCGCAGACGCGCGGCAGCACCGGGCAACCTCGACACACCCCTCGCGAGCATCACGGCCCCACGGGGAGCTTCCCCCGTGCTCTCAGTCGAAAGCTGGGCGAGGGCTGCTAAAACCGTGGCTGCTAAAACGGCCCTCGCGGAAGGAAAAAGCAACCTCGCGGCATGAGGCGCGGCACGCGAAACAGTCAACGGGCTTCTTCCCGGAAGGACCAAGACAACTTCCCAGAGGTCGATTTTAGCAGCCACGGATTTAGCAGCCCTTGCCCGGCTTCCGACTCAGGTGGGCGCAGACGCATGGCGGCACCGCGCCAATCTCGCCAGACCCCTCGGGAGACCGCACCGCGCCCACTGAGGCACAGCACACTCGCGTGGACCGTGCCCCTGCAGGGATCGCCACCTACGACCCCAGCGGGCGGGTCAGCATGCGGCCCCGCCGCCCACTTCGGCACACGGCCCACGAGGGCCGTGCCCCCAGGCGGGAACTCCACCTGTGGCTCCGGTGTGCCAGATCGCATGGCGGCGCCGCCCACGTCGGCACATTCCTCGCAAGCCTCCTGACCCCGGGAGCTTCGCCAACGGACCCAGAGAGAGGGCTCGCAGGGCGGCGCAGCCCAAGTCGGCGCACCCCTCGTGAAGCCACCGCTCAATTGGACCACGCACCGTCCGAAGCTCGGCTCGCCTCAGCGCGCCTCAGCGCGCCTGGTCTGCCGGCGCCCCATCGGTGCCGGCCCTTCCGCGGCGCGCGTCCTGTGAGGAGAGCCGCGCCCTGGCCCCTCGCAGCTGTGCATGGCTGGGTCCGTTCGCCAGGTGGCTTCCAATACCCACGCCGAAGGTGTGGCGCGGAAGGGGCCAGAACCATGAAGACGTCCAGTCAGAAGCCTCGGCCCTGGATTCTGCTGGGAGACACCAGCGGTCCGGGGCTGGCGGCTCCCCCTGCGGGAAGATCGCGGGCAGGTCGCGCACGCGCGCTGGCCACCCGCATGCCCCTTCGCGCTGGGCCAGTCGCCGCCGATCGAAGCGTAAGCCCCGTCGGCCCCCACGGCCCTAGGTTCCCGCTGCGGGGGGAGGAGGGCGAAGAGGGGGAGAAGGCGATCCCCGACCCTCGAGGTCTGAAGGGCTTGAAGTCCCTGGGCGCTTCTCGCCCTTCTGGGGCCCCCCAGGGCCCTCTCGTCGCCACGGCGGGCTGCCCATCTGCTTCCTGGCCAAAACGCACCCCTGGAGCACTTCAGCAGGAGAACGCAGGCACCGACTCGAAGGCCTTGCAACATCAAGGCGGACTGTTGTTCGCCGTGCTCGGCGGCGGTGTACAAACATCGAGGATGAAAACCATGTTCCGGTCCCGCACTGGGATTCGCGCAAGAAAACGGATTATGGTCTATACGGCATCCTGGTGTATACATGTCTTGTTGCTTCCACAGGAGAACGGGGAACAAGTATACACCACACCACCCCGATGTCGTCCCCGACCCTAAAAAAGAGCCCTGGGATTAAAAAAAAAAAACGCCCGCCACTGGTAATGCATGTGCTCCAGTTTCCGGCATGTTCTCACGAGGGGGGGGGAGAGCTCTGGAGCCCGCATCTCGAGCAATCACGGCACACGGAGGTCTGGGAAGGAGCGGGGCGAATGGGCGAGTGAGCAGGGCGCTCCTCCGAGCGGCTCCCTGAAATCCAGACGAGGAGAACGCCAGCGTGCAGACGTCTTGCCTAAGGCCGGGCGGCGTGAGTCGCAAGCGATGAGGAGCAACGAGCATGCCCCTAATCCTTGAGCAGGGCCCCTGGTGAGGAGGGCCGAAAACATGTTGGATGGGGGGGTCCTCTGTTTCGCACACGTCTCTGACGAAGCCACCCATCTGTTTAGGGATATCCCTAAAATTCGCCGACTGAAGTTAGGCCACGGATTCATGGCGTAATTAGTTATTAGCGTTAGGGGCTGTATGATGCCTAAGAAACAAGAAGGAGCGGCAAGGCAACCTCCAGAGCGGCTCCCCGAAGCCCTCCCGACGAGCGCGGACGCCATCGCGCGCGCCGGAGCGGCATCAGGAGAAGGCCCGGCAAGCGAGCTCAGGCGGCGAGGAACCTCCAGGCGACGGCCTGGACCTGTGGGGCACAAAGGCACCGATGCTCCGACGAAGCCAGAACGAGGGTAGAATCGGGTGAAGATATATCGAGGATCTCTGAAAGCCGGCGGCTCTGGAAGATGCCTCGGGCGCAGCCGCCTTCTCAGAGCGTTCCAGAACGCCCTGAGAGCGTTCTGGAACGCTCTGGTACGGATTTGTCCTCGGCCTATCGCGTTCCGAATTGTACCGATACAGCTGTTTCCTAGACCTCTCCCGGGGTGCACTCGGGCCGGAATCTCGGGGAGAACCCAACCGTGGCGAATAGAGATCCCCAGGACCCTGGGGGATACGACGTCGCGAAACTATTGAAATATCGTGAAAGCCACGACCAGAGCACTAGATCGTATCTGTCTTCGCTATGTTTTGAGTCGGATCGGTCTCTGATTGTCCAGGGCCTCGGCCCCTGGCGCAGACGCCCAGCTCAAAAAAATGAGACGCCCAGATCTCATGGGGCGAGCAGCGGTAACGATACCGCTCCATTTTCAATCTACAAAATACTAACGGAAGGTGGCCCCCATGGCGCCCAAGAGCGCGCCCCATCGCGCGCAAAGCGTATAGGACCCTCACATGGCGCTGTTGGGCGCTATTGTTGGGCGCTTTTTGAGCGCTACTCGGCGCTACTCGGCACTGTGGAACGCTAGTTGGCGCTATCCGTGATTTACTATGTTCGGAGGCGTCCAAGAGGGGGCGTCCCAGATGGGGGTCGCAAATCATGGCCCGAGGCATGTGCGCGGCCCAGGGGGGAGTGTCAGGGGACGTATTCGAATAAGAACAGGGGGGCATGACATCTGGGGAGATCTCATGGCCCAGGTGATCAAATCCACCCCCCTTAACTAGTCATCACCCTCTGGACCCTTCCTCTTCTTGGCGGTGCGCACAGGGGGGTAGGGGGAAAGATGGAAGGAGTCTCAGAAAGAGACTGCTCTATACAGGCGCCAGCCCCTACATCTGTAGACAAGGCCCGCACCTTCTGAGAAGCAGGGGTGCTTCTGGGAAGCCTTTCCTCTGCGCGCGGCTGGTCTTCTAGAGGACTCCTGGATGGAGTCGGAGTAGATGGGGTCGGAGGATCGCGCCGCATCGCCAATGCATCGGCGATACATCGCCGATGCATCGGCAATGCATCGACGACGTCGGCGAGGCATCGGCGCCATCGGCGTGGAGAAAATCGGGCTCCACATCGAGCCGCATCGCCGACCGATGCATCGGCGATGCGGCGCGATCCTCCAACCCCATCTACTCCAACTGCGTCTAGGAGGCCCAGGTGGTCGTCCTCCCCCTCCTCCTCCTCCTCCTCCTCCTCCTCCTCCTCCTCCTCCTCCTCCTCCTCCATTTCCTCCTCTCCTCCTCCTCCTCCTCCTCCTCCTCTCCCTCCTCCTCCTCCCTCCTCCTCCTCCTCCTCCTCCTCCTCCCTCCCCCTCCTCCCCCTCCTCCTCCATTTCCTCCTCCTCTTCCACTTCCTCCTCCTCCTCCTCCTCCTCCATTTCCTCCTCCTCCTCCTCCTCCTCCTCCTCCTCCTCCTCCTCCTCCTCCATTTCCTCCTCCTCCTCCTCCTCCTCCTCCTCCTCCTCCTCCTCCTCCTCCTCCTCCTCCTCCTCCTCCTCCTCCTCCTCCTCCCCGGGGAGACCTCCGCCGCCGTGGCTCCCCCGCGTCAGCCCAGGCCCGCCCGCGGCGGCTCCGGCGGCCACGCGCCTCCGTCCGCCCCCGCGCGGGCCAGGCCGTACGGGTACGCCCTGCCCGCGGCCTTTTCCGGCAGAAGCCCGGGCCTGGGCGGGGGGCGCATCCACTGGAGGCGGCGGCCGAAAATTGCGCGTCCGACCATGGACCCCTCGTTGCCCGTCTCCTCGGGGCCGTTTTCGGCGGTCTTCGGCGGTCTTCGGACGGTCTTCGGCGAACCTCCGACGGTCTGCGGCGGTTTCTGGCGGTCTCTGGTGGTTCCCAGCCGTCTTCGGCGCGAAAGCTGGATGGTTGCGTTTAATAAGGGGTCCAGAATCGAACACCTTAAAAGGTGAAAAGGAGAAGGCCCACGAGAGGTCTGCGGCGTCTTCGGGGAAGGCTCATAGCACTTCTCAGAAGGCTGGAAGGGGCTTCCAAGCCTTCTGAAACGGCCTTGTCCTTCGCACTTCACCCCTTGGCTCGCCGCCGACCATTGGAGGCGCTTTTTACGTAGATTCTGGCAAGTCTGCTTGCACGGAGGGGGAGTGGGGGGGGAGCGTGGCGAGGCCCGACAGGAAATCTGGACTTCACGCAAGCCAGCATTGACTTGCACGACTGGTCGGCCCAGCGCTATCTCGAAAGGCGACAGAGGGGGGTGAGGGGGGGGGGGGGAATGCCGTGCAAGTGTTTCTGGACGAAAAACATGCGCCATAATATTTTTGGCGCTCCGAGCGGAGTTCTTGGATCAGCGCTGAGCTGGGCCCCCCCTCCCTGTCGCGCTGAGCGCGCCAGGGGCGGCGCAAGAGGCGCCGCCGGGGAGGCCCAGGCGCGGATCCAAGAAATCAGCACGGAACGCTACAAATTTATGCTGATGGCGTTTCCTCTTCAAGAGGAGCTGGCCTGCCAGAGGTTGCCCCGCGAACGCGCCTTGCCCCTCGGTGGCCCTGGGGGGCCCACACAGAGCCCTGGGGCAACTCAGGAATCTCAGAGCTCGACCAACGCGCCCTTCTATTGGAGGTTGGGGGGTGAGATCGCAGTGTGATGGAGTCCCCCCGCCGGGAAATCGAGTTTCGAGTTCGTGTTCGTGCCGTGCGCGCGGGCGTGGCGAAGCTGCGTGGGCCAGCGAGAGGAATTCACTCTGCTGTCCCTAGGGGTCCGCCACCACAAATGTCCCCCCCCCCCGGCCTTGTCAAGCGGTAGCCCACGTTGTCCAGTCGGTTGCCCGCCGGTTGCTCATCATGGTTGCCCATCACGGTTGCTCATCATGGTTGCTCATCATTGTCCCGCCGGTTGCTCATCATGGTTGCTCATCATTGTCTCACCGGTTGCTCATCATGGTTGCTCATCATGGTTGCTCATCATGGTTGTTCATCATTGTCCCACCGGTTGCTCATCATGGTTGCTCATCATTGTCCCGCCGGTTTCTCATCATGGCTGCTCATCATGGTTGCTCATCATGGTTGCTCATCATTGCCCCGCCGGTTGCTCATCACGGTTGCTCATCATTGTCCCGCTGGTTGCCCATCATGGTTGCCCATCATGGTTGTTCATCATGGTTGCTCATCATTGCCCCGCCGGTTGCTCATCATGGTTGCTCATCATGGTTGCTCATCATGGGACACCATCATGGTTGCTCATCATGGGCGACCTTATCTTGCTTCTCCTCCTCGCATCCTTCCTTGAATTGTTTTATTTTAATGTCTAACCTAAGTACTTAGATCTTTAGTTCGGCTCAAGGGCTCAGGCCATGCAACGCAAGTCGGTCAGCTCGTCGCTTTTTTGCTAGGACGAAGGCTCGATTGCCATTCATCGCCCCCCTCCTCCTCTCGTCCCCCCTCAGAGGATGGCGGCCTCTTTCATTTGGCATCATGGGCCGGGGGGGCCGTTCTTGGACCACTTAGTCGTCAGAGGACAAATAAATGCCGTCATTTATTGGCCACGCCGTCCTTCCAGTTCCCCTGCTTCTGTGAATTTGCATTTATCAGCATCTCCTCATCGTCATCACCACCGTCACCATCATCATCATGACCGTCTTCTTCTTCATCCACCTCGTCCTCCTCCTCCTCCTCCTCCTCCTTCTCCTCCTCCTCCTCCGCCTCCTCCTCCTCCTTATCCTGCCCCTCAGTGTCCTCCTCCTCCGGCTCAAGGCGCCCACTGCGGTCGCGCTACCCCCCCAGGGCGCCCTCTTCGCGCATTTCTGCGGCCGGGCTATCCACGAAATGGGGGGCCGCGTGGATGACATGAAGAAGGCGGAGCTCATGAAGTACGCTGCCAATCTTGGAATCCCCACCAGGAAGCCGGCGGCGCCGACGCAGTGGCGCGCAGTCGAAGACGTGCGCGAGGATTGCAAGCTGCGGGAGGCCGCTCAGCGGCAGCCTTCCCTGGCGCGCGCGGGCGAGCAAGGCGCTGCCTGCTCCGACTTGGCGGCGCCGTCCATTTCACATGGGTCCGCGTCGGTGCAAGCCCCGGCGCGCGTGGGCGAGCCAGGCGCTGCCAGCTCCGGCCTGGCCGCGCCGTCCGTTTCACGCGGGCCCGCGTCGGTGGGGGCACCAGGTGCGCGCGCGGGCGGGTCCGGCTCTTCCAGTTTGAGCCAGGCACAGGTAGCGCCGTCCGCCCCCACCACGGTTGCACGGAAACCGGTTGTGGGGGCGGCCGATGTCACCTCCAGCGACGTGCGGAACATGAACCGGAATGAGTTGCGTGCACTGGCGACCCCGTTGGGGGTCGGGACTCGGGAGAACACAAAGAGCTCGGAGGCGCTCTGGGCGGCGTGCTGTCGCGCCCTCCCGCAGGCCCCGCAGCGACAGCACTCCCGGGCGGGCGCGAGTGAGCCAGGCGCTGCCAGCTCCGACCTGGCGGCGCCAGCAGCTTCACGTGAGCACCACGTTCATCACATTCATCACACTTGTCGTCATGAGCCACCCCCCTCCCCCCACCCCCCCACAACCTCCTTATCACCCGCAGGGTGGTCGTATTAGGTACATATATATACACGTACATACATATACATATACATATACATATACATATACATATACATATACATATACATATACATATACATATATAAATGTATATATATATATATATATATCACCCCCCTATCAGTGCTTGCACTGAAGGGGTCCTAGCAGAGATTGAATGATTTGACGAAGGTACCAGGCCGATTTCAGTGGGCGGCTGGGTTCCCGGATTCCCGGTTCCCTGTTCCCGGGTTCCCGGTTGATGGTTCCTGGCCGATTTTAGTGGGCGGGGGGGTTCCCGTGTTTCTGGGTTCCCGGGTTCCTGGTCGATCTCCTCATCGATCGGCCCCACCATCGACCTCATTACCCACGTCTCTATCGGTTTCACTATCGATCATACTACCGATCTCAATATCAATACCACAATCAACCCCATTATAGATCGCACGAACGATCTCACGATCGATCTAACTGAATCGACTTCACTATCGGTTGCACGATAGACCTTACTATCGTCCTTACTACCGATCCCACGATCGATCTCACATTATCTATCTCAGGATCGATCTCTCACTAATGTTCAAACCATCTACTCATTGGGGTTCTTCTCTCGTGTAATCGCAAGAACTCTTTGATCGTATGTGTCGACTGGGCCGCGGTTCGCAGGATTCCGACGCAGCGTAATTTACAAGGGATCGTGGCCCTGGGAGTGCGGACGCAGCGTAACTTACGATGAATCGTGGCCCTGGGAGCGCGGACGCAGCGCAATTTATCAGGGGGACGTAAGACCTGGGTACAGGGGACTCGGAAATCCCCGACGAGGTCGTCAAAAAAATGACGAGGCCGAGCCTGCATTTTGACGAGGCCTCCCGCTGCAGACATCCCACGAAACTCCTCCTCGTCAAAATCCGAGGCGCGGTCGTCAAAAAATATGGCGAACCCGAGTCCTGGCAAACCCGGGTCTTACGCTCCCCCGAATTTAGTATGGATCGTGGCCCTGGGAGCGTGGACGCAGCGTAATTTACGAGGGATCCTGGCCCTGGGGCGGGGGGGGCTGACACAGTGTATTGTACTGGGAATCCTAGCCATGGGAGCGCGGACACAGCGTGATTCACAAGGGAGCGTGGCCCGAGCGGGGATAAACAGGAACCGACCAATGGTATACCAGCGCCAATGCTGAAGTCAACCTGCCTCGAATTCTCAACCTGACACATGGAAAGAGGAGTAAGAGGAGGAGGAGGAGGAGGAAAAGATATCCGCGGATGGCGTTCGCCTTTGTCCGCGTCTGGAACCCCTCGACGTGGGCTCCGTCGATCTGGGATGAAACTCTTGCATTGCTCTGGGGACTGCTTGCGGGCATGTTGAGCATGCTGTTCCAGTGGTTAGGGCAAGATGGATGCTTCCAAAGGACAGGGGCAAGAGTGCCCTGAGCCCCCCAGGGAGGCGAAGCAGACCTGGTGGTCCGATCGCCTGCGCGGGCTCCACATCACAGCCGCCAGGCAGTGCCCACACACGGGGCGGGCCGGCTCAGGACACGGCGCGGGCACATGCAGGGCCAGGGCCTTCCGGGGACCCCACCTTGCTCGATAAACCACCCGCGCGCCCCGCGCACGGCTGGGCTGGGAGAGGCGAGTCTGCCCGGGCCCCCCCGCGCCCCACGAAGTGCCATAACAACCCCCCCTCACACTGGGCGCTTCGGCCTCCCGAAGCCGGCCTGCTACTCCAATCCGCCCCCCCCCCCCCGGCCCTCCAAAGCCGGACAGCTGAGGCAACGGTTGCTCCCCCGCTTGGCAGCAAGCCGCTCAGAATCGATCCCAGGCCCCCTTCCAGGTCCATCTGGCCCCGCGTTCCGAGGCGGGTTCTGCCGTGGCGGCGAGAAAAGAGCCTCCAGCAGGTCCCACAGGGACCCACAGAAACGCCAGAGACGGCCGACGTCGTCTCCACGGGCCCTCCTCCGATGGCCCCCCTGCTCCTCCGAGAGGCGCCTCCAGGCACGGGCGCCTCGGGGCCCCCGGCAGGGGGAAGCGGTCCTCGTGCTACGGGCCTCGGAGCAAGTTAGCGAACACGCGTGCCACATTCCTCCGTCGACGCCTCCCCCTCCCCCCAAATGCTCAAAGTTGGCGGTGGGTCTGATGAGATGCACTTCGACCGCAGTCTCCCCCGCGCGTGCCAGCATGGAGTTTTGGGGGGAGGGGGGGGGGGGAGTTTGAAGGGGCCCTGGGGCACACAAATAAATACACACAAATAACCGGATTCCCCATATTTTCCTATATCTTCTGGGTTTTTGCCTT
The DNA here is from genome assembly GCA_963575745.1 of Prorocentrum cordatum. Taxonomy (NCBI): domain Eukaryota; class Dinophyceae; order Prorocentrales; family Prorocentraceae; genus Prorocentrum; species Prorocentrum cordatum. The sequence goes on along the minus strand of CAUYUJ010012547.1, from coordinate 252,658 downwards.
CCCCCCCACTTCCCATACTTTCCCATATTTTCTGGGGAACCGACGATTCATTGTGTCTGTGTGTTTCTTTCCCTCCTGAATTGAGTCTTGGGGGGGAGGGGGGCAGTGTTCGGTAATCGCTGCCCTCTGCCGTGCCATCTGGAGCGCGGAGGGAGAGACGACGGGGCGCTGCTGGCCAGGGCGATCCTTGGACACGAGCAGGTCCCCCGACCCCGATCGCAGGCACAGGCCGCAAACCGTAGCCCCGCAGGAGCCCCCAAAGGGTCCTCGCAGTGGTCTGAGGGGGTGAGGCAACAGCTGCGACACATCACTTTTGGGAGCCCCAGCGAATGGCTTGCATCGGCGCCCCAAAGGGTCCTCGCAATGGTCTGAAGGGGTGAGGCAACAGCCACGACACATCACTTTTGGGAGCCCCAGCGAATGGCTTGCATCGGCGCTGGATTCCCCTCCCTGGCGCGCGAAGCGCGTCAGAGGCTGCGCCGAAGGCGCCGTCAGCGGAGCCCGGCGCCCATCCAAGAAATCCGCGCGAACCTCCGAGCATTCATTCGCCGCCCGACAGGTGTGGGTTGTCCGATGTGAATATGAGAGCTCCCGACCCGGCCGCCAGGCCCCGAGTGTGCCAGTGCTTCATGGGTACCCCGCCTCGCGATCGTGGGTGGGGATCGCTCGAAACAACATAGTGTGCATGCTGCTTCTCAGTATTCGATCATGCGTCTTCCGATGATCTTCCGAACGTGTGTGAGAGCCAACACGTGCCTGTCCAACGAGGCCCGTCAGCACGACGCTGGCGGTGCAATGAGGGCCCCAACGCAGGCTGGGTGCGATCGGCGGAAGGCGCGCGTGGCCGATGCCGGAGAAACCCTGAGCCAATGCATGCTGCCATCTCTTGCGGGCGGCCTCCGCCGGCCTTCACAAAGATGCCAACTCTTGCGCCAATACATGCCGATTCTTGCGCCAACTCTTGCCGCCCTTGCGGGCGGTCTCCGCCATCTCTTGCTGCCAATACATGGTTTACGTCGGCCGGCCTCCGCCGGCCTTCCGCCTGCGGAGCTTCCTCGTTCTACTACCGCCGCCCTCCGGCGCCTGCCGCCGAGAAGGAAATGCCAACTCCTCCTTTTGATCCTCGACGGCGAGGCCGTTTCTGGCACGCCTCACATTGGGCTCACACACGTCCTGAAGATCTGCTCTTCTTCGATTCAGCGTCTTCGGGTGATCCTCAGAGCGTGTGCCTGAGCCAACACGTGCTTGTCCACCAGGGCCCTCCGATGCGGCGTTTTAATGAGGGCCGACGCAGGCTGGGGACACCAAAAGGTGCCAATACCGCTGGTCTCCGAACCTCTTCCGGGGAGCGTTCTGGGTAGAACCTCGAGGCGAGTCCAGCCGTGAGGCACGAGGGGCTCCCAGGAGGCTCGAAAAAGGCGAAAGAGAGCAAGGGTAGCGGTGTGGGTACCTCTCATCCTCTGACGAACGAGGGAAACACACACACATGAGGCTAGCACACGTCCTGAGGATCATCGAGTCTTGGCCGCGCCTGCTAGCAGCCCCCCCCAGATGGCGACATCCAAACCCTACCCCCCCAACAATCGATCATCCTGAATCGATGGGAGGCGTGGTAGACTTCGGATTTCCCCACGCGTTCGGCGAATTCCGAACCCCACCCCCGCCGCCCGTTGAGTTGCCCGAATCGTTGATCGGCGAGGGTGAGCTTCGGATGCCGCCGCCGCCCCCCCCCCCCCCCCGCGCCGCGGGGCCTGAGGCCCCGCGACGCCGACGTGGGCCGCAGCCGCGGGAGCTCGACGACGCGCGCAGGGTGCCGCGCCCGGGCCTCGTCCTCTCGGCGGCGACGCGCAAGGGGGGGTGGGGCCGGAGGAGAGCCGAATCACCCCGCGCGCGCCGTGAAGAGAATCTCGTCTTAGGTCGGGCGTGTCCCCCTACAGGCGGACTTTGGAAGAAAAATAAAAAACATTCGAAAAATATCGAAAAGGTCAAAACATCTTTTTATATCTATATATATATATATATAAGAAAAAATCGTCCCCTGACTTTTTTTTGACTATGTTTGAACATTCCTTCTGTCGAGGGACAGGCCCGACTCAACTCTTGGCCACGTTCGGCCTCTGAAGGCCCCTGCCGGGCCCAGGGGGCTGGCGAACAAAGACACATGTAGGGAAAGCCCGTCCCGGTGGACGGGTCGAGACATATTCGGGTCGACGAAGGAAGTCATACAGTAGGGGCCCAGCCACAAGAAACCTTCCACAAGAAACCCAACTCTGAGACCCCAGGACATCCATTGACTTTTGGTGACGGAGCGTCACCCTTTCCATGGCAAAACCATCGAAACCCAGGAAACTCAGGATACCCTGGAGGCAAGCAGGAAGATTCTTGGCATGGGCATCCACTGTACTTGGATCACTGCTGAGATCACTAAGGGAATAGGTGGGTGACTTGCCTACCCTAGCTTATGAACATGTTACACAGGCCCCGAGAGGCTTCAAGGGGTAAGTCAACTCTGCTAAATGGGCTCCGCCCTTTTCGCCCAAACCTTTGCCCTCCGTAAGCCGGCTAGGGCACTTGCAACCCACTGAAAAGTTAGAGTAGACAAGATTAAACCACATTGACATCCACACACCCCTATCCCCTTAGCAATCACAGCGGTGACCCAAGTGCATCCGTGGGAACGATTAATGGCAGTTGAAGCGGACGGATTCAGAAGCCACTTAGCTTGATGAGGCCAGGTCGAGTCAAGGAGTAAGTCCGATTCAGCGGGATTGAGCGGAATCAAACGGATGTATGCACCATTGGCAGGTTAGGTCGGTTTTAGGCCACGGATACATACCAGCGACGATGCTGGATTTAACCTCCCAGGAGTTGTGTCCTAAGGAGAGTGTTGAGGATGAGGATGGGCAGTGTGGTGGAAGATGTGTTAGGGATGAGGAGGATTAGGACCCCGATCTCCGAGGATACATGGCGCTTGTTCAGGGTCGGTGAGTTTTTCATCGGTTTCGGCCTCTGGCCCCCGTCATTGGGCCCCAAGACTATCACACATGTATCCAGGACGAAGGCCACTCGCGGGGAAGGGGTTGGGACTACTGGGGCCGCGCACTTAAAAAATACATTGTCAGAAGTCTGGGGATGGTGGAGCGAGGTATGGTGATAGGGGATGAGGATGGGCAGGAGGGAAGACAGAACGAGACGATGGTTAGATGAATTCTATACATTCGGATCGTCAAGCAGAAGGGAGGGGGCGGCCTTTTCCAAGAAGGCGGCGGGGGGCCTTCCAGGAAGCCGGGGGGGGCCGTCCGGGAAGCCCTCAAGCCCAAGCGTCGCAGACGCCATCGCGGGCCAGCTGCTGGGCCCCAGGGCATTCGAACAGGACTTGGCGTGCAGAAACGGGCCCCGATGGGAAGAGGCCGAGATCCGCAGGGGGGCTCCTCCTCCTCCTCCTCCTCCTCCTCCTCCTCCTCCTCCTCCTCCTACTCCTCCTCCTCCTCCTCCTCCTCCTCCTCCTCCTCCTCCTCCTCCTCCTCCTCCACGTCCTGAGGAAACTGCGACGGTCGAGGGAAGGGCATGCAGCGTGTACACCCACCGCGCTGCTGAGCCCCAAAACCCTCGAGGACTTCTCGGAGAGATGCATGTGCCCGCGGGGACAAGACGCTCGACGCCCGCAGCGGCCGGAGCAGCCGGGCCAAGGAAGCGAGGTTTCGTCGGCTGCGCGCAAGAGGTGACCCCTGGTGCGCGGCTTTCGGGGCACTTGCAACCCACTGATAAGCTAGGCCAGGCCAGGCCAGGCCAGATACCCCCCCCTCTGTCCCCGTATAGCAACCTCAGCAGTGATCCAATAGCCTCGACCCTCGAGGTACGAAGTTCGAAGGGGCGGCGCCGGCCCCACTGGCCCCCAACTGCCCCGCCGCATCCGACGAGCCCTCGATCCTCGAGGCTCGAAGCAGAGCCTCGATCATCGCAGCAGAGCCGTTCTCCTCGAGGCTCGACGTTCGAAGGCGAGGCGCGGGCTCCTCTGGCCCCCACTGCTCCGCTGGGGCCGCCGCGGCCTTTGTTGGACGCCCGAAGTTGGTTACGGAAATCATGGGTGCGATGCCCAACAGCAGGTGTTGTCCAAAAACCCGACAGCGACCGCTGCGGGGCAGGCGGTCCCCCGTCTCCAACGGACAGCGTCCACGGGGACACCGGCAGCGAGCCCTGATCAAAATGGACAAGGACTGCTGTTGAACGTTGCATGATGGGACTGTCTTTCGCCACCACCACCATAAGTTGGGGGGGGAAGGAAGTGGAGGACGAGGAGGAGGAGGAGGACGAGGAGGAGGAGGAGGAGGAGGAGGAGGAGGAGGAGGAGGACCCCCTCCCCCTCCACCTTCTGGTGGTGGTGGTGGTGGAAAAACAGGCCCATCGTTGCACCCGTCCTCTTCGCACCCGTCTCGAGTCGTCCCCGGCCTTCGCGCCGCCCTCGCGGCGCGGCACGGGCCGCGGCGGCTGCTCGGGCGGGCAGCCGCAGGCGGGCCTGCGCCGCGCGGGCGCCTCGGGGCCCGCGCGGCCGCCTCGCGCGTCGCGTGCGGGCTCCGCGGGAGGGCTCCTGGGAAGGGGGAGGAGGGGGAGGAGGAGGAGGATGGGTGAGGAGGAGGAGGAGGAGAGGGGAGAGGAGCAGGATGAGGAGCAGGGGGGTGGGGAGGGGGAGGGGAGGGGAGGAGAAGGAGGAGGAGGGGAGGAGAGAGAGGAGGAGGGAGGAGGCTCGGAGGAGGACGAATGAGGAGGAGGAGATAGGAGGAAGCAGGAGGAGGATGGGAGGGGGGGGAAGGGGGGAAGGAGGAGAGGGGGAGGAGGATGAGCAGTGAGGAGTAGGAGAGGAGGAGAGGAGGAGGAGGAGGAGGAGGGAAGGAGAAGGAGGACGGGAGGACGAGGAGAGTAGGAGGAGGAGGAGAGGAGGAGGAGAGGAGGAGAGGAGGGGGAGGGGAGGAGGAGGAGGAGGAGGAGGAGAGGAGGAGGAGGAGGAGGGAGGAAGGAGGAGGAAGGAGGAGGAGGGGGAGGAGGAAGGGGGGAGGGGGAGGGGGAGGGGGAGGGGCGAGGGGGAGGAGGAGGAGGAAGGAGGAGGAGGAGGAGGAGGAGGAGGAGGAGGAGGAGGAGGAGAGGAGGAGGAGCAGGAGGAGAGGAGGGGGGGAAGGGGGGAAGGGGAGGAGGGGGAGGAGGAGGAGCAGAGGAGGAGGAGAGGAGGAGAGGAGAAGAAGTACGAGGAGGAGAGAGGAGGGGAGGAGGGGAGGAGGAGGGAGGAGGCGGGGAGGGGAGGAGGAGGAGGAGGAGGAGGGGAGGAGGAGGAGGAGGAGGAGGAGGAGGAGGAGGAGGAGTCGGAGGGGGAGGGGAAGGGGAGTAGGAGGAGGGAGGGATGAGGAGGAGGAGGAGAGGATTTGAAGGAGGAGGAGAGGAGCAGGAGGAGGAGGAGGGGGAGGAGGAGGAGGAGGAGGAGGGGGAGGAGGAGGGGGAGGACGGAGGAAGAAGGATGAGGAAGAGAAGGGGGAGGGGGGGGGAGGGCGAGGTGGGAGGAGGAGGAAGAAGGAGGAGGAAAGGAAAAGGCGCGTGACGCCTTGGGAGTTGGCGACCGATCGGCACTCCAAATCGGTCGTGGCCAGTCGCTCGTGACCGATTTTGAAGTAAACTGGTTGCGACCAGAAAAATGACATCTGACATAGTGAGCAGGGCAACAGGTAGATCTGTCAGTCTTCGTGGCGATCTCCACTATCTGACAAGGGATATCATTCAGGGCGTGCCTGGCTAAGGCCGCCAGCGGCATTCGGCCTTGAGCGCCCGACGGCGTCGCTGCTGCATTGATGCTACGCGAGACTGCCTTGTGGACGCGCTGCGTCAGCGCTGTTCAGGGATTTTCAACATCCCATTAGGGCTTACACCCTGTTGCCTTACGGACCAGAACTCTGGCTTCGGGCGACCGGTTCGGATATCCCTGGCATCCCCGCAGCGCTGACGGCGAGGCGCAGCTGATGGAACACGCCACGGGCCCCGAAAGTCTGGAGCCACCCGGGAACGCGAGGTGGGATACTCAGGGAGCACCGTGCCCCGAGGGGCCTGGCAGCCGCGGCATGCAATCGTCATTCGTCGAAGACGCGACGCGGAAATACACTGGGAGTACTGGCACACTTTGGGCCTGGCGGCCGCGGTATGCAGGGTGTGCGAGGCCTCGTTCTTCGTTATGACAACCCCGACCTGTCGGGTAAGGACCAAACCTTCAGTGGTCCACGCGGGTTTCTTGAGTCGGTGCTGGACCCCGCTGGTGGCGCCTCCAGCGCGCTCCGCGCGACAGGGAGGGGGTCCCAGAACGGTTCCAGCGCCGATCCAAAAATATTCGAGCGGGCCTTCGAAAGTTTTTCCCAGACAGTGCTTGCCTAAGGGTTTTCACTTGGGTCACTACGGAATTGAATGGGTATGTGGTAGGCTTGTTTTCCACCGCCACCACCATAAGTAGGAGGGGGAGGGGGTCCTTCTCCTCGTCCTCCTCCTCCTCCTCCTCCTCCTCCTCCTCCTCCTCCTCCTCCTCCACCTCCTTCCCACCTTCAACTGATGGTGGTGGTGGTGGAAAACACGCCCATCAATATACCGAGGTGTCGCCAGGTTGCCGCCCCGTTGCCATGTCGCATGCTTCCGCAAACTGTCTGCGTGCGCCCCAGCTGCTGACGTGTGCGCTTGCCGTTTGCCTTCCCCCCCAGCCGAACAGCTTCCTCCTCGGCCCTGCAGGCGCCGGGCTCGGCCGCTGCCAGGTGCTTGTTGAGCTCCTCCAGCAGGCTGCTCTGGCTCTCGATGATCTGCCGCTGCTCCACCAGGGCCTCCTCGCGATGGCGGCGCGCAGAGTCCAGACCCCCTCGCGCCGTGCAAGAATCGGGACGGACAAGGCTTGGGCCATTTCTGGCATCTGGGGGCCCGTGCCGTGCCCCGAGACCGTCGGACACCGACTCGGGATGGAAAGCCGAGCCTCGGGAACGCGGGTCGAGACCTCTGGGCCTCTAGGGGTCACGAGACGTGTGGGGTCTGGAATTGCAGGCGACACCCTCATTTAACCGTCGGAGGGGGGCTGGGAATTCCAAGAACAGCTGCACCCCTCTGGACCCCAATGGCGGGTCCAGTAGACATCAGCAGCGACAACAGGACATGCAGGTGTGCAGAGGAGGTTGATTGGAAAAGGGTCGACCCACTAATAAGCCTCGACTACAGAATTCGCAAGTGGTCGCGCAGAAGGCTCCTGCAAAAACTTTGCCCATACCGCTACTCCACGGACCTCTCCTGGGGTGCATTCTGACCAGAATTCCGAGGCGCATCCAGCGATGGCGGCGAGGGCCTCCAAGGAGGCCCAAAATTAGGAAAACGAAGGAAGGGTAGATGTATCGGTTACATCATTTCTTCCTCGGAGATCGAGGCAGGAGGCGTCTGCGAGCTTCGGGGCGCTTTCTGCACAGTCTGGCTGTCTGGGGGCCTTCGGGCGCTCGGGCGGCAGCAATACTTAACATGGTCAATGATACAACGCCTTCGGGGTTCGCTAGCACACTTCCAGCCTCGGGCCGTCAAAACGCAGCTCGGGTTGAAAAGCTGGCCCCTGGAGAAAGATTCGAGGTCACTGGGGCCCACGTCACGGGAAGCTTGCGACGTCGCAAGCCCAGACCCCCGACGACATGATTGTCTGACAACGTGGGCCCCAGGAGGTCTCGGGCGGGTGGCAATGCGGGGTGACCTACACGGGAGGCGGAGAAGAGGGCCCAAAAGGGGCCTCTTGGGGCCCCTTTTGGGCCTCTACTGGCAGGGCCCCTCCAGGGCCCTCTTCTTCACCCCCCGGAGGTCTCGACCCAAACCCCGGGACTGGTTTCTCACTCTGCTCTTGACGGTCCCGGGGCCCAGCGGAGGGCCCCCCCCAGAGGCTGAGGAGGTTGCCAGCAACTGCCAAACGTGATATCTTCACCGCCAGAGGGGGCCCAGGAACTGGAGGCCTCCTGTTCCTCTTTGTTGCCATCCTTCTGCTGGCCTTCGGGGGCGCCCCTCGATCGTCGACAGCGCCAGACGCGGCTATAGAGGCCTCCCGAATGAGGTCCGAGTAGATGGGATCGAATATCCGCGCCGCATCGCCGATTCATCGCCGATGTACCGGCGATGCGTCGTCGACATCGACGAAGCATCGACGACGTTGACGTGGAGAAATCGGGCCCCGTATCAAACCGCATCGGCGATGCATCGGTACTGCACCGCCGATGCGCCGCGACCCTCCGATCCCAACTGATATCAACAAAAGTACATCCAAGCCTTTCTAGAGGGGACCTAAGTTAGGAGGACCGAAAACATCAGGGATAGGGCTGTTTGTTTGCCGACGCCTCAGAAGAAGCTACCCATCTATGTTTAGGGATATCCCTAAAAACCGTGGGCCTAAATTAGGCCACGAACTAATTGCGTTATTAGGGACATGAGTTGCATTACGGTCGATCCGTATGAGAAGGATGCGCGGTAAGGATGCAAGGGCCTTGGACACCCGTGCCGAGGCTCTTCGAGTGGGGCCAGCCATCGAAAGCAGTCGAGGACGGACCGAAGATGACCGAAGAGGCAAGGATGCCAGGGTACCCTTGGGAAGTCAATCATCTTTACTGTGCGGGTCGACTGCATGCTTGATGAAACTGCTCGGACCTCGAGCTCCAGATGCTCGGGGGAGGCTAAGAGGGGGGCGTCCAAGGGGGGGGGGCGCAAATCATGCCAGGGACGTAATGAAATAAGACGATGCGCCACGAAATCTGAAGAAATATCATGGCCCACGCCATGATTTCCACCCCCCCGAATCATCACCCCCCTCTTGGCCGCCCCCGAGATGCTGCACACGGGCCGGGGGCGGCCCGGCCCTCTGCGAAGGCGCCGGGGCGCCTCGGAGAGAGGCCACCGCACGCCCCCCCTGCATTCCCTTCGGTCGGGCCTGCCCCCTATACAGGGGGATTTTGGGCGGAAGAAAATACGCAAAAAATATCCCCAAATAGTTGAAGTGCTATCATTTGGGCTATGATTAGATCTTATTTTGGGGGGGGGGGGGGGCAAAAAAAACAAAGTTTCTCTATTGTTTTTGGGCAATGTTTGGATATCCCTCCTGCAGAGGGACGTGCCCGACTCAAAGCGCTCCCAGAGGGCGCTGGTCGTCTGCGGAGCGGCCGCCCCCGGTGGCCCTGCCCCCGCCTCTGCGCGCCGCCAGTCCAGGCGGGCGGTGCATCGGCGAGGGAACATCGGCCTGGAGTCGGCGATGCCTCGCCGATATATCAGCGATGGGCCTCTGGCACAGTCGAGGCGTTGACCTAAGGAGCCCTAAATAAGAAACGAGGCCCCCGTTTTCCGCAAGTTGAACTTCGATTCCAGATCGAAAACCTAAGGAAAATCCAAGGCAAGCTGCGAAACAATTAAGGAACACGGAGCCCCTCCCCAACGAAAAGGGTTCCTTCTTCAGGGCCCCGACTGCAGTGAGTCCGGACCTTCCTGGGCAGGTTGGGGCTATGGGGACCCCATCGGCGATCCATGGGCGATTGGGGGTCGATGCATCATCCCCCCCTATGCCTATCCCCCCGTATCGTTGCCCCTGGATCGGAGGCAGGAGCCCGTTTTTATGTTCTACAGCCCGACGAAGGACAGAATAACATCCTTCCACAACATGAGAACCTCCGGCGGCCCAAATAGGAGATAACCCTTCCCCAGGATGCACAAGAATAGTCCATAAACAAGAAGAACCTTGAGCTGCCATCCGCCATCCGCGAAGCGACCTCGATCTGATCCGACCGCGCTCGCTTTCAATTCATTCGCGTCAACGCCCGTGACCGGCCCCGGCCCCCCCTCTCCCCCCCTCCTGGTCACGTCACGATTCGCGCCTGCACCGTCTGGGAATTAACCATTCCTCATCTTTCCTAGACGGCGCTGGCGCGAATCGTGCCGTGACCTCCCCCCCCCGGTCACGCCAGTCATCGCGGGGATAAAGCACTGTTTCATGGTTGAAATTGGCTTCGGTTTGGGGTCGCGTCGTGCGGGCGAGGTGAAACTGCGCAAGGGCGATGATGTGTTGGCCAAGGGTAGGCCCAAGAAGGCCGAATAGGTTCTGTCCCCGTCTCGCGGGTCACCAAAAAAAGTCGGAAGTGTCACGTAGGTCGTCCCGTGGTTGTCCCGTGCGGCAGATTGAAGGTGGAAGTATACACGTGCAGTGCGGAATGCAACTCGACTTTTAGATCGATAGCTCATTAGGTGCACAGGCAGCGCGACTGAATACGACTGAATAGAGCAAGAAAGCGCTATACATATATATATATATATATATACAGAAGCTTTCGACGGACCGCGCGGATTTCCTTCCTGGCGCGCTCCGCGCGCCAGGGGCTGCACCGGAGGCGCCGCCAAGGGGGCCCAGCGCAGATCCAAGAAATCCGCGCATGCTTATGCATGTTTGTTGTTCGACTGAAAGCTCCGCGATCGTGACATAGGCACTGGGCGAGAGCAAGTCCCTTTCAGTTCTCTGCGCTGCATGCTCGAATGTATGATGATGGGGCCCGCAACGTGGGTCTCCCCAGGCTTGCAGCATGACCTCTCCAGGGGCCCTGAGCGCGCCAAAACGGGCCAAAAAAGTTCCAAGAAGGCCCCTGGACGGTCCAAACGGGCCCCCAGACGACCCAAGAGTGCCCCGAGACGGCCCAGGATGACCTCAGGACACTCCAAGTGGCCCCCGATACGCCCAAAGAGACCCAAGAGGGCCCAAAGCATGTCTTCAAGACGCCAAAAAACATGTGTTTGTTCGTTCGGTAACTCTGCTGTCTTAGAGGTCTCGCCATTTCGGGCTTCCGACACTCCAAGGCGGCGCAAGAGGCTCACAAGGCGGCCCAAGATGGACCCAAGACAGCCCAGTAGGGACCCACTGCGGCCCAAGAGGCCTCCGAAGCGTCCCGAGATGGGCACAAGATAGGGAAAGCGAAAGTGCCTTGGGAGCCTTGTCCCCAAATACTGTCCAACAGAACCCTTACATGCCCCCAAGAGCGCACCAGAAGCGCATGAGAGGCCCAAGAGGCACCGACAAGGCCTCCACAAGACACCCTAGAGGCCCAGAGGGGCCTCAAGAGCCTCCTCAAGAGGCCCCGAAGAGGCCCCCGAGAGGCATCCTAATACAGTCCAACAAGCATCCACGGGGCCTCTGGCCCATTACCCAGGCACGGTGGCGCGATGGGCCGAAGGCTAGTAACACACAAGCATTCCTCACATACATACGCACATGCAAACATGTGAATATGTTAGATACAACGACACATACGTATGGCATAGATGACGGCGAGTCTGAGAGTGTCAGCTAGACAGTATTCGGATAAGTGCCAGAATACTTAGAGGGGTTTGAGTGAACAGTAAAATCGTACGACATGGAAAAGTTAGGAGCGCTCGGGCATACTAAGGACATGATACAACGCCAATCGCAAGCCCAAACCAGCACCCATCCCCCCAACTTGCCCATCATCTAAGGAGTGGTAATTACTCGAGGTAGCACAACACGATACCTCCATCAAATCGAATCTGTGGCGGCACCCTCACGAGGCTGGCTGGAACGATCGCGCGCCCGTGCCTCGCCACGGGGGCACCTTATCATCTTGTCTTGAGCCTCGCCATGCAGCCGACTCCGCCGCCGCCGAAAATGTTGGCGATCTAGAGTGCGTTCCTTTATTTTCGACGATGACGGGCGTCATGGGGGGGGGCGGGGGGGGGGGGTAGGACGTAACGCCCCACCCCCCCGCCAGGTGGCTCCAGAGCGCACTGGGGGGGGGGAGCGTTACGTCAACGGGGGGGGGGGACGGCGGGGGCCATGACGCCCGCCATGCCCCGAGCAGTAAAGAAACGCGCTCCTACTTTGTTGTCTTTCCGCCGGCCTCCGCCGAGGGCTAGAGACGCGCCGAAGGCGAGGCGCTTCCTGGAACGGCCGCCGCCCTGAGACAGGCGCCCCCCCCCGCGGTGGAACGCCTGCCGGTGATTACCCCGAAGAGATTGCGCTTTGCTTCTGCATAGATGTCGTTGCTGTAGGTTCGTGCGGCGTGGGCGCGCACAAAGGTTCGTGACACCGCGTCGATCGTTCAACCTGGAATCGCTCGCGGCCCTGATCGTTCCAGGTTGAGTTCCGTCGGGCCCAAGGGCGTCACCGTGCCCCTCGGTGCTTCCGCGTCGCAGAGTTCAACCCTGAACGCCTTCGCTGGCGTCGCTGGCGCACCATCGCCGCATGAACCTACCCTACTCGGGGGAAGGGAGGGGGGTGGGGTTGAGACCCTGGGCAACTGGCAGTAACGCTTGGGCTGGGTGGGGCACGTCGGGGCAGGGGTGCGCTGCGATCGCCAGCGTACGCGCGCGAGCACCACCATGCGGGGAGCGTCCAAGCCCCCACCCCCACGTACGATCGCTACCGCTACCCGGCAGGAGGGGGGGATGGGGCAGGGCCGGGTCACGAACGCCACGCGCCAAAAGATGAACAACAAGAACCTCCAAGCCGCCGACTTATGCCCCCTCCCGCGCCCGCGCGACGAGCGAGGAGCGCTGCCATCTTCGCGCCCCTTCGCGGCCTGCCCAGAGAAGGAGGGCAGCAGCTCCCCTGCCCGGACCGCCAGGAGGAGCGCGCAGCGCGACCGCCTCTGCTCCCCTGCGGCTGGAGTGCCGCTCGTCGCCCGTCGCTCCTCCTGGGCCTGCACGATGTCCCGCAGCTCCCTCAGCCTCCCCTCGTCCGGCGGCGCCTCCAGCACCTCTATGCGGGCACGCTGCCGGGCCGCCTCGAGCTCGAGCTCTGCGATCCGCAGGTCGCGCTCCCGCAGCCACTCGGCGTGCTCACTCGGGGTGCCATCCATCGCACGTCGTCGCGCACGCGTGGCACACGCCCGCGCGCGCGCGGCTTGAGGCAAAATCATTCGTCGCGTCGGTGGAGAAGGTTGGGCATTGCTCAGCCAGTCCCCATCCCCACTGGCATGGCCTTGGCCCCACTGGCCGATTTACCACCCTCGACAGGGACATGGGCTGCTCCCTTCGGGCTTCGAGGCGCCCATCCCCCAGCTGGAAGGTGGGATGGGGCCAAGCTACAACCATAGCCCTGTGGGGATGAGGACCGGATAAACGTTCCCAAGAGGTACATGGCGAAGAAGACAAGAAAATAACGAGAGGGCGGTGGCCATAAATCGCTCGCCGGTTCTGCCTCCGCCTTCAACCGAGGACTCCAAATATCCGCCGCTGTGCCGCACCGCGAGGCGCGAATTGGAGCGTCCTCGGGCCCTCTGTAGTCTTCAGCCATCATTCTTCAGGACTGGGCCAGGGGCGCCCAAGATCTCCTGGGACTCCCGCCGTGCCTCCAGAGCCCCTGCGCGACTTCTCGCGCGACTTGTCCGGGCCCACCCCAAAAAACAAAAACAACCCGAAAGAGCCTCGAGACAGGCACGGTGGCTGGATCGGCCCAAGGCCAATGTATGATCTGCATTGGAACGTCACGCCTGTATCCGCTTTCAACGAAGATTCCGGAATGTACAAAATTTCCTGCATCAGCCCGACCCAACCTCCTCCCCTGCCCCCTCCCTGCGATGCGCAAATGCCGCTCCTGACTTTCCACCCGCGCTGAAAGAGGCTCTGTCGCAAGAGGCCCCACGAACAGCCTGAGGATACACCAGGAAACTCTCAGGACTTCACAAAGATCTCCAAGAATCTCTTTCAGGGCGCCAGAACTCTCAGGGAATCCTACTCCAAAACGGGGGGAGTTCTAATGCGGCAATTTCATCCCCGTAACAATGTCTCTGGGCGCACTTATCATCTGAAATACCTCGGCACCACGCATCCCTAGGCGCGCTGACGGATGCACACGGCAAAATGAAACTCGCACTTCTTGGAGACCTCGCGAAAACGGACTCAAGCTTGGACGCTCCACAACATCTGCCCAGCAGCCTGCAGGGCCCCCGTGTTGGCATGAAAGGGAAGGGGTCCCGAGGGACACGCGTCCTGGACCAGGGGCCGTCCCGAAGATTGTGCCCGCCGCCTTCTGAGAAAGCCTTCTCCTTCCGACTTCCCTCCCAGGCTCGCCGCCGAGCATGAGCAAGAGCGGCAGGAGGGCACGCAGAAGGACGAGCACACCACCGACGAAAGCAGCAAGGACAGGCGGCACCACCAACACCGGCAACGCGAAGAGCCAGGGGGGGGGGTCCTCCCGGTGCTGTGGCCACCCCTCCCCGCCCGAGGCAGCCTCTCTCCCCAGCTCGGGAAGCTCGTGGACACACTCGCTGGAGGTGGCCCCCCTCGGTGGTGGCGTGGTCTCTCCCAATGCCTCCGAGCGGGGGGAGGGCATGCAGGAGGAGGGCAAGGACAACCCCGACACAGCTGATTCCTTTGGAGGCCTGGAAATGGGCACCAACACCAACACAAGGGGGTTGCCTCTACAGGGGGAAGATGATCCTAGATCTCGGTGTTGGTGGCAATATTTCGGTCACCTTGGCAGCCAGAATATTACCACCATCACCGAGATCGGGATCCTCTTCCCTGGGTGGAGGCACACCGCCGATATTGGTGTTGGTGTCAACCTCTAGGCCTGTTATTCCTCAGAGAACCTTCGGTCCGCCCTGGGACAACCGTCCCCGATGGCGAGCAAGCTTGTGCTACACGTCCGATGAATTCCGCCTGTGTCGGGGAAGAATCGGGTTCGGGGGACTCGGGCTGGCCTCAGCGGAGCGCACCCCCACGACCTCATACGCGGCAAACTCGTACCCCGTTCCAGCGGCCACGCTGCATCTGCTACTCTGTCCGGGGCGCGACACATGCTTGCCTCTACCACAAAGATCTGCACTGAACGCTGATTTGGAACTCTCGACACCTGTCTTTCTGCAGCGTTTGTCGAGCCAGGTCGGTCCCCGACGGCCCTTGGGCCCGAGATCGGAAGAGACACGCCAGACACGATCCTTCTCCAAAGCCTTAGAGGGTAACTCACGGAAGCTGTTGGTCGTCCCCATGCGCACAATAGCGCACAAAACGGACATACGGCACTTCCCTCACATAGCGCTGTTGGGCGCTACTGGTCGCTATTTGGCGGCATGTGAGCGCCATTTGGCGCTATTGGGAGCTATTGAGCGCTAGCGGGCGCGACTCGCCGATACATATATATATATATACACACATAGATGTACATTTATATAAATATAAACATATATATATATATATATGTATGTATATATGTGTACTCAGTACAAGAACAGCGGAACCTTCCGCGATTTACCATCTACAAAGCAAACGGGGATCTGCAAAAAGCGGCGGGAGCTCCGCGTCTATGAGAAGCACCTTCCGCAGCCCCGTCAGCCCCAGGACGCGGAGCTTGGTGAGCACCCTGCACGGCAGGCGGGGAGGGCCGAGGAGAGGGGACGGACAGGGGGGGGGGGATGGATTGGTCACGTCTGTGGTGCAAATCAGGGGCTATCGGGCGGCAAGCATCAAACCAGGAACATCCACGGGCTGACACCGCCGGCCGGGGAAACGTCACCAGATCAGCTGGCGGTTAGCACTTCAACCCAGCAGCTGGGAGACAGGGACGAGCTCCTCAAGGACAACATTATTGCTCTTAGCGTGCGAAGGATGCTGACCCTTCCGCCCCCGCTTTAGACTAGACTTGAGGTGGTCACGGCTGGGCCCCCCAAGGCACTCTTCTGCAAGCTTGCTAGGCTGTCCTGATTCGTCCGTGCATCCACACGCCATGCAGGTGAAGAAGCACCCCTCCAGGATATCGAGTCACAAGCAGGTGCTGGGAGCGAGGGTTCGCAAATAGAGCAGGAAGCTCGGGGTGAGCCTGCTTGCAAGCAGGTGCAGGCAGGGGAGAGCCCCGCAGGCTGCGTGCAGAAGCGGAGGAGGCGGGGCGGAGGAAGGGAGGCGAGAGAAGGGACCAGGAGGAGGATCTGGAACAGGGGAGGACGCTTCCCTGCGCTTCGTGACAAGAGTGGGCGGCCACTGTCAGACCGCCTCAGAGTCGAACGCGGTCATCGGAGACCGCCACGCAGCAACGCAAGGGCAGAACAACACCTCGCGAGGAGAGAGACAGAACTTCGGCAGGAGAGCGAAGGGCATAACACCTCACGAGGCGAGAGCCAGAACTTCGGCAGGAGAGCGAGACAACGAGAGGGAGGGAGCGCGAGACGAGGAGCCCGCGGCGCCCACCCGAGGCCCGGCGGTGGCCCCTCCCCCCCAGACTGGGGTGAGCGCCTCGCCTCGTCGGCGCCCCGCGCCAGGGGCTTGGAACGCCGGCGGCGCGCGGCGCCCGTCCGCGAGGGAGCCCGAGCTGGGCTTGTCGGCGGGGCTGTCGCCCCCTCGGCGCCCGTGGCAACATTCTCGGGCGCTCGCAGGGGGCAGGGCAGCCAGCCTCGCAGGAAGCACCCCCGACGAGCGAGGCCTGCAGCGAGCGCGCCCAGGGAAGGGATCGAGCAGGGCAGGTCAGTTCAGTAAACGGCCAATGCTGGCCAGTAAACGCCGCTTGTGTTAAGTCGGGCATGTCCCCCATACAGGCGGATGTTGGGCGAAATGCTGAAAATACGCCCAATCAACATCCCGAAACAATAGTAAAACAAAAAGCAAAAACAACAACAAAACTTCCCCAGACTACGTTTTGACTGTGTGTGAATATTCCTCCTGTTGAGGGGCAGGCCCGACTTAATGCTTGTGAGGGTCGGGATGATTTTGTCCCTCCCTTGAGGTTCGGTTGCCATGGCGCCAGGCGTGCGCCGAGGGCGTCCCCAGGGGTCAGATTTAGATGCGGACAGAGGGGCGCAGAGGTAGCTCCAATTGAGGGGCGGCGGAGGGCTGGCAGGAGCAGAGATCCTCCTCCTCCCCCCTCCTCCCTCCTCTCCCCTCCTCCCCCCTCCTCCCCCCTCCTCCTCCTCCTCCTCCTCCTCCTCCTCCTCCTCCTCCTCCTCTCCTCCTCCTCCTCCTCCTCCTCCTCCTCCTCCTCCTCCTCCTCCTCCTCCTCCTCCTCCTCCTCCTCCTCCTCCTCCTCCTCCTCCTCCTCCTCCTCTCCTCCTCCTCCTCCCCTCCTCCTCCTCCTCCTCCTCCTCTCCTCCTCCTCCTCCTCCCCTCCTCCTCCTCCCCCCCCGTGCTCCTCCTCCTCCTCCTCGTGCTCGCCCACGCCGCATGCGCCATCGTCGGGCTTGTGAGCGCGCCACCGCCGCCGCCGCCACTGTCGTCGCGGTTGTCGGCGGCATCGTCAGGCTCGCGATCGCGCCGCCGCTGCCGCCTCCAGGGGCGCCGCGGGCGCCGAGGGGCGCCTCCGCTGCACGCCGCCGCCGACGCCGCCGTCACTGGTCGGGTGCTGGCGGGACTGGTTTAGTGGGACCTGGCTGAAAAATGCGTACCTGGGGGCGGCCCCCCGGCCCCATTCCACTAGTCGGAACTACCGCCACCTGAAGAAACACCAGCTACAGAAGACTTGGTTAAAGTGGTTATGGTATTTGGGGAGGGGCTTCGGGGCCCAATCACTAACCAGCTCCCCACACCCGGGACTCTGGCTACATCCGAAGTTGGACGGACATGGTGTCGTGACAGGATTGGCTCAGGATACGTTACAGGACTCCGCGCCCCTCGTTTCTGGAGCCCGTGTGGACAATCAGGACATCTTGGTAATCCTGGAGGCCTTGGAAATCTTGGAGCGCCTCATGATCATGACCCCTTGCCTCTCTGACTCACGGCCCTTCGCGGTGTCGAGCCCGCGGGCGCGCCGACGCCGCCGCTGGAGGGGCCCCTGCAGGCGGCGAGGAGGGGCACGCCTGCGGTGCCGCCCCTGCGGCTGCTGAAACAGCTCGGGGTGGCCTCCGCGACGCCGGCGCGCCGTATCGGCCCCGCTGCCGCTCGCGCTGCCGCTCCTCCTCCTCCTCCTCCTCCTCCTCCTCCTCCTCCTCCTCCTCCTCCTCCTCCTCCTCCTCCTCCTCAGTCCTCCTCAATCCTCCTCAGTCCTCCTCCTCCTCCTCCTCCTCCTCCTCCTCCTCCTCCTCCTCCTGCCCTTCCTGCCCTCCATGCCCCTACTGCTGCTGCCGCTCCGTCTCCTCTTCTCGGGGGGGTCGGAGGCGGCCCGCGTCGGTCAGTCAGTCGAGCCTGGCGCCCTAACGGCGCATCGGCAAATAAAAAGCTGCGTGCGCAAGTTGCGGGGAGGGGGGAAGGAGGAAGAAGAGAGGGGGGAGGAAGGAGGACACTGGAGGAAAAACAATTGGCAGGCCCACGGGGCCACCTACCCAAGCGACAAATTTAGACCAAATTTGGCCCAAATTTCTTCCTCAGAGGCGACCCCTGGGACTTCGGGCTCGCTCCAGGGGATCTGGAGACCGCCTCTCGGGGCACGCGCCCAACGGCAACGGCCCGCTGCGTCCGCCAGGGCCTCGGTCCACACCATACAGCCCCTTCGTACCTCGTGGAGCTCAGATGGGAACCTGAGCTAGGAGGAATCCAGGCGCAGGGTAGAGCCGGTTGGCCAACCCGGCCAGAACGGCAACGTGACGCCTTGGGCCTGGCTTTCGCAAGACTCCCCGAGATCTGAGCACCCATTTGAAAATCCATATTTTTCTGCTCAGGGCAGTGGATCGGGAGGAGCCCCTCCTCCCACCTCCCACGCGGGGCTGTGACCGAGGCCTCCAATCAGCAGCAGCAGCAGCAGCAGCAGCAGCAGCAGCAGCAGCAGCAGAAGCAGCAGCATCGAAAAGTCGTAGGGTACACCCAGAAGTGCGTAGGACACTGGCGTGGAAAACTGGGACTAGACAGGTCTGGCTAAATTACAACTGCAACGGCGCCGTTCGAACAACAGATTGCCAAGCTCTTTCGTTTGTCATTCGGCCTCCAACGAGGGTCCTTCAGACCCTTTCGGCTGCCCCCTTTGCGCCCCCAGCTGCAGCTGCACGCCCGCCCGCGGTCGGCGCGGCGTCGGCCTGCAGGGGCTCTCTGGGGACAGCGTGGGGGGCCAGGACCAAGAGGGCCCCCATGAGCCACAAGTTGGGCCCAGGACTTCCTCCGTGGGCGACCTCTGCAACTTGGACCCTGTGTCTAGGAGATTCGGCTCTGGGGGGTGGGGGGGAGGGAATTTGTCTGGGGAGGGAGGGAAGGGGGCGGAGAGGGGGCCGAGAAAGGGGTGGGGGAAGGAGCGGGGGAATCGGGGAATCGGGATCCAAGCGAGGGCCCCTCTGGGGCCGACAATGGCAACAATGGCAACAAATCCATCCGTCCGACCGGAGGGTCTAGGGGGCGGGAAGTCAGGAGGGAGAGTAGGGGAGGAGCAAGGAGGGAGAGCGAGGAGGGAGGGGTAAAGAGGACTGAGGGGAGCCAAGCCAAGACGCTGAAATCCGCCGACCTCCACTTGCCCGAGATGAAGAAGGTGTACGCGTGAGGCATGTGAATGTCCCCCTCCCCCTTTTGCCTTCCCCTGGATCCCAAAATCCGATTAGAGGTCGAGAGGGCCACGAGCTCCTCAACGCACCACCCTCTAGGATGGCTGCAGAAGGGCACGAGCACGCAAGAGAGGCGTCAATGAAGAGGCCCAGGGAGACACTCAATGAACACCAATCCCAGGATTCACAAGATTTGCAATATGTTCTGGGTGTTCGTCTTCCCCTCCACTTCCCCTCTGTTCCCGCATTTCCCTGGGAGTATATGCTAATATGTGTCTGTGTCTATTCTTCCCTCCTGCCTCAAGAACGTCCAACATGGCCTGAAGACGGCCCGCAAGAGGGCCCCGAGAGGATCCCAAGAGGACCCCCAGAGGCAAAACAATTGACTTCCCACAAGAGGACCCCAAGAGGGGCCCAAGAGAGGCTCAAGAGAGGCCCAAGAGGAAATCGCAGGGACACCAGGAGCCCCCACCCACCCCCCCCCGCCCCCCCAGGATGGCCCCCAAGGCTCCCAACATGCCCCCAAAGGGCTCCACAAAGCCTCCGACGCGCGAAAGGACTCCGAGAGGCCGCTCCCGAGGCCGCCAGGAGGCCCCTGAGGAGCCCACGCGGAGGAAGAAGAAGAAGACAAATCAGCAACAACTACGCAGGCAGCACGACGGAAAGCGGCAAGAATCACGCACAACATCGGCAGCCGCCCATTTTCTCTTTGGGGTCAGCGGAATTGCATGCAGTGGGGACCCGACCACAAGAAGTCTTCCACAAGAAACCCAACCCTGAGACACCAGGACGTCCATGGAATGTTGGTGTGGGAGCGTCGCGCTTTCCCTAGCAAGACCATCGAAACCCAAGAAGCCCAGGGCACCCTGGAGGCGAGCAAGGTGCTTCTCGGCATGGGCCTCCACTGTAGGCCTCCACTGTAGTCAGGGAGACAGCACGGCAAGATGAGGATGGATCGGGGACCTCCGAGAGCCTGCGGGCCTGGAGGACGTCGCCGTGACAGACTTTTTCCCAACCGGACACGCGGAGTTCTCGATCCCCTTCCCCAGAACTGGCTTTTTCGTCCTGGGCCGCTGTTTGACGGTCCCGGGGCCTGGCGAAGGCTCCTTAAGGAGGGGAATCGCCGACGCAGTCGTCTGATGTATTCGCGACGCGAGTGCCCCTAGAGGCAGGAAGTTGCCCAAAACCGTCGCCGCGAGCTCTGTCACACCACGAAGAGGTTAGGCGCCCCCGCGGGGCCTCGCAGCTCTGGGGCCCGGTCCAGTACCCGACAGCCTCGGGAGGGCGGTTGCGGAAGGTGGCGGCGGTGCTGCTCTCGTCTGCTCCTGGCCTCCTCCGCCACATCCCTGCATGGCCGCTCGTCGTCATCTTCCTCCTGTCAGTTCTCATCCCCTGCTCATCGTCCTTATCGGCAGCAGCAGCAGAATCGCCATCATCGCCATGATCAGATCAATGATCATCGTCACCACCACCACTATCATCGCTGATACATCGTCGCCACCATCAGCTTCGTGGCCACCACCATCAGTGTCGAAAAGGCTCGTAGCCATCATCATTGTCGTAGCTATCATCATGTCGTCGTCGTCGCCGCCGCCGTCGTCGTCGTCGTCGGCGAAGTTGCACGCGCGCGCTGCGTGATAGGGGGGGACACGCGTAGAAAACCACGGGGCACGCACGCCCGTTGCCTCCTGCTCGCCTTCCCACC
This sequence comes from Prorocentrum cordatum, assembly GCA_963575745.1. NCBI lineage: Eukaryota > Dinophyceae > Prorocentrales > Prorocentraceae > Prorocentrum > Prorocentrum cordatum. Next base: position 231,547 of record CAUYUJ010012547.1, on the reverse strand, counting down.
TCCGTTTCCGAGACGTCCGGGGCTGTCCCCCGAACCCTCTGAGACATCAGAAACAGTCACGAGCGGCGAGCGCATCCATATATCCAAACCCTCGTGGTCCGGACTTCAGAGCGCGATCCCGTGGACACACGGTCACATGGATACGTTACTGGCGGCGCACCCGCGAAACGGAGCCCCGCGTCCAGTGGGTCGCGGACCAGGGGCCAGGCCCGCAAGGCCGTGAACACGGAGATGGCTCCTGCCCGCGAGAAGGGAAGTATCAGAATCTGAACAATGTTTTCGGCAAAATGACCCCCTGCATGGGGTGTGCGATACCCTAGCCAGGGCCCGCAGCGGTCAAATTTTGCAGGTGGCCGGAGGATTCTCATCCCTCTGCCTCACATTTCTGCTCTGGTGCAGCCATGTGTTTCTGCAGTCGGCCAGGCCACCGTCATCCCATACCTCCGACGCCATGATTTTTCAGTACGCGGTGGCCTTTCGATCTTTCGTCCCCTTTTCCCTCGAAATGGATCGTTTTGCTGTGGGCCCCAGAGCCCAGAAGCGGCCCCTGCAGACTGAGAACTGCGGGAAGATCGGATTTTGTTTTCGATGTTCAAGACCGGTGAAACGTCTTCACAGCAATGGAAGCCAGCAGGGCAGATACCACGGCCCGCCTTTCCTCGTTCGGCAGGGCAGGTCCGCGAAGGCGCTTACGGTTCGCTCCTAGGACTGCGCAGGCTGATCCAAGACTTCGATTTGACAGCTTCCCCAAGTCTTGGTCCAGTGCATGCTCCTCCGCTTCCATCATCAAGGCAACTCGCATGGGCATCGTTTGCTGATGGGGTGGTGGGGATACGCGAAGCGCCAAGAAGTTGTTTTTTTATGCAGGTTTTCTTGTTCGGGAAAGGGACGGGGCGAGGAGGGAAGAGGGGAGGGCGGGATGGAGGGGAGGCGAAGGCGGGACGGAGGGGACGGGAGAGGGTGAGACGGAGGGCGTGGAGAAGGGGGGTGGGGGGGGGGGGGGGGGACGCGCCGCCGCGAGGGGCCTGCGCGCTGGAACGCCTGGAGGTACTCCTCTGGCACGTCCTCTCCCGCCGAGCCAAGGGGCGGGGGATGGGGGGGGAGGGGAGACGGAGCGAGGACGGGGAGGCGCACGGCCAGGAGAGCAGGGGAGAGGAGGGAGGAGGCGGGGGATTGCGTCTCAGACTCGATCTCAGCGTGGCCTTCCGTCCCGCGTCCCTGGCGCTGCCCATCCATCAGGGACGATGATCCCACCGTCGATGGACCATGGGCAAAATCATCGGCTTAGCGGGCGCCAACCAACCGCTGCCATTGCATGCGCGTTCACGAGAGAGGGCCACGCTCCGGCTGTTTGACCGAAGTCTCACGCTGACCACGCGAGCGAACGGCTACAACATCTGCCCAACACGGCTGCACGGCGCCCTGCTGCCCTCACGCGCGAAGACCCTCACGCAACTGGCTCGGGTAGCAATCGTTGCTTCCGCCGGTTTCCTTCGGCTGTCTGCCAACTTCTACGCTGGCGAGGTCGCCCACGTTGTGCGTCAGCCGGCTGCCGCGGGCCATCCGCCAAGCTGGGCCGAAGAAGGTATGTCAGCGCCTCAACTCCTGCCTGCCGGGCTCACTGACTTCCACGCGCGACATTCACACGTTGTCTCAAAGCTGCGCTGTTCAGTTTTGGGCCTCTTGCCTACCACCCCACCCACCCACCTCCCCACCGTTACGCATCAACAGAGCAGAGCAGTTCGGATGGGGCGGGAAGGGTCTAACTTATTGACGGGAGGGGATGGTAGGAGGGCAGGAGGCAGGACGGGAGGAGGAAGCGGTGGGAGTTGGAAAGCATGGACACGTAGTTCTGGCGACGGAGAACCAAGACGTGGGAGGCGTGATACAACAGAACATGCGAAGGTGCTTGTTTACGCAGGTGTGGGAAAAAGGCGCAGCCAGAGAACTCGAGGCACAAGGGGTGAACAGGACTGGCACGATGGCAGGTGGGGAGACGCCTTTTGGTTGTATGGGGCCAGTGCCAGGCAGCCCATGATTGCCAAGCAGGGGGATCGTGGCGATGAAAACCCAGAAACGCCACGAACCTTTGTTTTGAACCAGCGGGCGCAAGCGAGCCGAAGCAGAAGCAGGTGCAGGTGCCGAACGGGCAACGGGCGGGACGCGCCAGAAGTGGGGCACGGCGGAACGCGGGGAGAGCAGAGGATAGGAGAAGATAGAGCCGCTCAGATCGTGCAGACCAACGCCCCCCCGAAATAAGCAAGCCCAAACATGTTACGCCGCGAGCTTACCATCGAATGTAGCCTGGGATCCGTGGGCCTCAAAGTAAGTGCGGCTACCACGGGCTGGGACATGCCATGTTCGCAACGGTGGTTCAGAACACCATGCGAAAAGGTTATGGCCCAAGGAAAACAGGGGGACATGGTCACATCCGAGACCACACATTCTGGTGACGTGGGCCCTCTGGGGCCGAACATGTTCCTAAAACCTTCTCCTTCACATCCATACGTGGAAACTGCCGCAAGAAGCTGCCGTCTTGATCATATCGTGACCAAGAATGCCAGGGTATCCCGGGTCGTGGCTGTTCCGAAACGTGAAACCCCGGAGGTCTCGACCTCTTCCTCACGACCTGCTTTGAATCCCGAGCCGCGGTTTGACGGCCCTGGGGCACAGTAAGGGCGCCGAGACGCCGAAAGTGGCCCAATTTTTTCGGTCGCTCAGGAGCCGAAGCGAAAAAAACACCACGACCGCTGGGCCGAGGGAACTGCCTCTGGGCGCCCCCCCCCCCAGGCTGACCACAGCAGCGGTTACAATCTGCGCGCGGCGCCTTACTTCAAGCGCTGCGCGCATTTCTCACCACTGCTGGCGAGTCAAGGTCGGATTGGGGGGGACACCAGGGACGCGTCCCTCGCCTCAGCGGCTGCGGCTGTCCGCTCTACGCCGAAGGGGGCAGCGATTCTGTTCACGACGTTTGGGGGGAATGGTGTGCGGGTCACAGTTCGGGTCTGCGGCGGCCGTTTGGGGCGATGCAGGCACCACCCACGAGCGCCGGCGCGAACCTGCGAAGCCATCCGGAAACCCTGGACCTCGAGCTCCAATCGATGTCGTCGCGATTTGTCCACCACGCCCGCCCCAGGGGCGCCGCTGTGGGCAGCACCAGCAGCGGAGCCCGGGCGCCGAAAAGCTGCAAGCGGCGCGCCAGCACCTCCGGCAGAGTGCGCGCTCGCGGGCATCGTCGTCGTCCTAGTCTGTCGTCCGTCGCTCGTGTGGTTTTACCGGCTCGGGGGATCAAAAACCATATAGATTATGCACAGCCAGCCACCGTGCTGTCGAAGTAGCACCAGGCCTTCGGACACCGAGGGAAAAGCACGCGGACGTGCTCCCAACGGCAGCGTGTCATTGATACGTGCCCCCCCTCCCAATGCGTTCTGCCACTGGACCCCTCTTGGGATACACCGCCCACTCGGCGTGTGTGAAAAGTCGTCGTCGTCGTCGTCGTCGCCGCCGTCGCCGTCGAAGTCGCCGTCGCCGTCGCCGTCGCCGTCGCCGTCGCCGTCGCCGTCGTCGTCGTCGTCGTCGTCGTCGTCGTCGTCAGCTCCACAGAGCCTGAGGAACAAGGCGAAGGAGAATTATAGTTAAGCCGAACCCCTTCCATGTACCCCTTCCCTGGCGCGGGGGGGGGGGAGGAGGGCGGGGGGGGAGGCCCTGCGTCAGAATACCGCCCACCCGGGGTCCCAGCGGGCCCTGAAGGGGGTCGCCAGCGGGGGGGGGCCGGGGCAGGGTCGGCGGCAACGGCCGCAAGGTTTTTGCAATCGTAAACAAAACAAGAAAATGAGCCAGCGAACACCCAGCTGGGGGTAATTCCGTGCGGGCCACCCAGCTTGCGTCGGCCGCGTGCGCAGGTCGAAATCCTCCCAAGACCTTCATCACCGACACGGGGACAACCACCATCGCCATCGGCAACATGCGCATCGCTACTGTCACAATCGTGCTTGCGCCACAAAAAGGGTTCCCAACGTGTTCAGCATGACGAAATCACTCGGACGACCTTGCGCGCGTGCCGGGGGGGGGGGGGGGGGGCGATCCATGTCAAATAAAATAACACCACGCGGGCCACTCTCGCGCGTCGGCCGCGCGCGCATGCCGAACTCCTTCCCCTGACTTCATCACCGACGCGAGGACGCCGTCATCGTCGTCGGCGTGGTCAGCATCGGTGCCGTCACTGGCCTTGCCGTCGTCGCTGCCACCATCGTCACCAACATCGCTACTACCATCATCGTCTGCAATTGTCGGCGTCGCCATTATACCGTGTCGCCGACTCGCACTGAAGTGCCCGCTGGAAAGCGCCCAGCGGTCAGCCCCAACGCGGCCGCGTCGGTCGCGCCAACCTGGCTGGCCGCTTCGCGCGCGAGCATGCGCGGGCCAGCGCGGCCGCAGAGATGCACCAGCCAACGCCAAGCATTCATCGCAATCGCCGCCGCACGGGTTTTGCAAACCAAGTTGCGGGCGGGTGGATGCGGTGGCTGCGGGAGCCATGGAGTTGACAACTCACTGCGGACAGATATACATTGCACCACACAGGTTGCACCACATGGATGGTACCACGTAAATTGCACAACAAAGATTGCATACGATATATTGCCGCGCACAGATTGCACCACATATATTGCATACGATAGATTGCTCCAGGCATATTGCACAACGCGTACTGCTAGAAACACGCTGGTTCAGGACCTCGCTGACTAACATGTCTTCTTCGATCAACAGTAACTCGCGGGAGCCTTCGGTCGTCCCCATGGGTCCGCGTAGCGCCCAGTCGCGCGGAAAACTGACTCGATGCATTCCCCTCACATGGCGATATTGGGCGCTATTGATCGCGACTGGGCGCTATTTGAGCGCTTCTGGACTCGGCGGTACTCGGCACTATCATGCCATCTGTGGCGTTCTTGGGCACGATTCGTCGATACACAGTGGATTCAAGACGAGCAGAATCTTCCGTGATGTCCGATCTAATTCTTCGGCTACCCGCAGAAATAAATCTCGACTCAGGAAACTACTACTGGGAAGACTTCGTAAGAACAAGTAGAGGCGATTCAGCAAGATTGCAGGGTCAGTCAACCAAACTAGGCCAGACTCGGCTGAACACCAAGCCGGATTAAGCCGGATTAAGCTGGATCAAGAAGGATCAAGCGGTATTAGACTGGCGTAGGGTCTGCGACCACGGATCTATCAGGGCCAATGCAGGTTTTCACCTTCCAGGAGGTGTACCCTTCCTGCACGAGGCAACGCGTACCAATCATGGAATCACAAGGCTGGGTCGTCAAGGTGGCCACGGGAGGGGCCCGTGCCACGGGTTACGAGTAACCGAAGTCAAGGCGCAGCTCGAACCTCCCTCATACATGCGTAATTACCACTAGGAGATGACACCAGAGGCGCGGCGTTCCACAGCGCAGCGGCGGGCCAGGCCAGGCCAAGGGGGGGACACCTGTCGGCTAGTCACAGGAGTGCCGAGGTACTCCTGGCTCGCAGGCTGCGGGAGGCTAGCGCAAGCTGCTTGGCATCAAGCTGTTAAGGGTGACCTCGTTTTCAAGGTGCCAGGCTGCGACAAGCTGGACCCTGCCGCACCACAAACCAGACTTGCAATCAACAAGAGCGGACCGTCACGGTGGGTGCATGGATAGGCGGTGCTCCAAGTGTCCGAGCTGCGACCAGCCAGAACGACAAGGGGCCTCACCGAAGGCCGGCTACCGTTAACTCAACTGGCCCTCCTCTGAGCAACCGCTCTTGCACTCGGCCTCGTCTTCCTCCTCCTTCTCCTCCTCCTCCTCCCTCCTCCTCCTCCTCCTCCTCCTCCTCCTCCTCCTCCTCCTCCTCGTCCTTCTGCTCCTCCTCCTCCTCCTCGACCCGATCCAGGCCAGAGTGTCTGCAGAGGCACCATGAGCAGCAGGAAGTAGTCCACGCTGTCGCCATAGAGCACGCAGCAGTAGGCGCAGCCTGGACCGCGAGGGCACGTGATCATGCGCGCGGGAACACAATTACTTCGACGTCGCCGGCGCTCGGAGCGGCGCAAGCGGGGAACACAGGAGCTTGAGGAGGCCCCTCTGAGGCCCCAAGTGTGGCCGAAATCGGCGCCCTCCGACCGCCCATCTCAAGCACCATGACACTGCTCCAGCAGTTCCGCCGGGGCTCCTTTGGGCCCAGGCGCCAGCTGACCGTACACCCACTCCCAAAGCGCGCGGTCTGAACGCACCACCCGCTCGCCGTGCTAATCAGAATGGGGATCACCGCGGCCGACCGCGAGGTCTGCGATAGCGGGAGTCGTGACAGAAAGGATCATGAACAACCATGAGAACAATTCAGGCCTCGAACGCCCTGAACTATCAAACCAATGTACTCCACCACTGTCAACCTCCACGGCCCGTTCCAGGCTCCAGAACCGTCGAACACACATCTGGGCCAGAAATCGGCCCCGGAAAAAGGTTGAGTGCTCGAAGACCCGCGCATTCAACAACACCATACGTTGAAAGTATTGGCTCCCAACCCCATCTTATACAGGAGTTCTCCGCCTGGCCTGATCCTTGAGGGCGCCTGGAGGCCGATGCGGCGCAAAAACACGCCAGCATGTGATCTTCTCGCGACGACCAGAGATCAGGTCCTTCTCCGCCCCTGTCAAGAGTCGACACTGGAGTCTTTCTACCCGAATATCGAGGGCCTGCGACGGACATATATCTTTTTCGTGAACGCACAGGGGCTCGTAGAGTCAACAACCCGGGGGGCCTCCCCAATTAAACGCCCTATCATTCGTACCCATGCTTTCGTACTCTCCGTCCTCCTCCATCTCGTCATCCACCTCCTCCAGGTCCACCCCCACTTCACTCCTCATCCCACCTTTGTGACTGGATCTGTAGAGGCACCTCCCCGCTGCGCTTCTAACCTCACCAGTCCAGGGGCGATCATGACCTCCGAGGACGACGACGACGACGACGACGACGACGACGACGACGACGACGACGACGGCCACGACAACAACGATGGAGGTGACGACGAAGCAGACGACGAGCAGGACGACGGTGCAGACGACCACGGCTGCGACGACGACCATCATTACGACAACGATGAAGAATACATCGCTGGCGAGGATGACCGACGACGACAGCGAAAACGACGACCACGACGACGACTACAACCACCAACACCCGAGACGGCGATGGAGACAACAACGGCGACGTCGACGACGACCACCACCTCAATAATGATGAATACGACGACGACGACGACGACGACGACGACGACGACGACGACGACGGGGGCGACAACCCCTCTCCTCCGACGTAGCATTTTTCCTCGCGTCGTGGTCCCCAAGGTATTTCGCCACCCTCCACGGGGTTGGCTTTCCATCTAGTCTTCTTTCTACGGCCCCGGAGCCGGGAAACTGCTCCAGGGATAAAAACAAACACTTTTGGGGGCGACGCCGCCATATCCAAAGGACGATCCCAAGATCCTTAGAGCACTCCAGTGGTTCGTTCTGGCCAAAATTCAGAAGCGGACCCAGCCGTCGCGACGAGAAGCCTCCTGGGGCCAAAGAATAAGGGCGATAAGCAGCCGAATGCCTCGGCCCTCGAAGCTCGATGCTCGAGGGCCCCCTCTCGATCCTCGATGCTCGAGGGGACCAGCTCAGGGGAGGAGCATCGCCCTGGCATCGGCGACACATCGCCGAAACAGATGGGCGGCGGGCCTTCGATAACGGAATCGCACGTTCCTTCGCGGGGTGGGCTGACCAGCCCCTGTCGGCGATGAGCTCCCCCCTGAGCCTGCACCCCCTAGTGGTCCTCGTCGTCCGGACTTCAGGTCATACCTCGGCTCTCCGGGTGCCGTCCGGGACGACCCAGGCCCCCCCCAGAGAACGCCTTCGGCGAGGGGCAGCCGCTGGAGCGCACCCCGAGGCAGGAAAACCGCCGAGAACCAGCGACTGTGCCGGAAACGTCAAGCCTCGGAGCTAGGGATGAAGTCTCCCGCCCCTGAGCCTGCCCACCATGGGAGCAAGGAGAAGCGACTACGCCACCACCAGGGACCACCAGCGGGAGGAGCCACGGGGGAGTCCCCCTGGTGGTCGCTCGAGACAACCCTGGCCACCAGCCCGCGGAGGCCTCGTGGGCCTCCTCTCCGGAGGTGTCGCCCTGGTGGTGGTGGTGGGTGGTGGGTGGTGGGTGGTGGGTGGTGGGTGGTGGGTGGTGGGTGGTGGGTGGTGGGTGGTGGGTGGTGGGTGGTGGGTGGTGGGTGGTGGGTGGTGGGGTGGTGGTGGTGGTGGTGGTGGTGGGTGGTGGTGGTGGTGGTGGTGGTGGTGGTGGTGGTGGTGGTGGTGGTGGTGGTGGTGGTGGTGGTGGTGGTGGTGGTGGTGGTGGTGGTGGTGGTGGTGGTGGTGGTGGTGGTGGTGGTGGTGGTGGTGGTGGTGGTGGCGTGGCTTCTCCTCCCTCCCCTTTCCCTCTCAAGGTTGCCCCCGATGGGGGGCGCCCCGCCGAGGCTGGAAAAACGCCGAGAGCAGACGAAAACTCCCGAAAACGTCAAACCTCGAAGCAAAGCGCCCCCCCTCGGGGATGAAGTTCAGCCCACCCTGAGCCCATCCCCCCGAGAGCTGCCTCCGACCCTGAGATCCGACGTCGCGAAAAAAACACACACAAAGATCACGACCAATCTGTCTGAGCCACTTTTCGGGCTGGATCGGGATCTCTCTGTGATGATAAGCAATAAGAGTAGTTACCCCGAAACCTTTGGGAGGGGACTTAAGTTAAGAGGGCCAAGAACGTTAGGCACAGGGGTCTTTTTCTGCAGATGTGTCAGGCCAAATGGCCGAGATCTATTACCCCTAGAACGAAGACGGGGACATAAGTGAGGCCACGTCTCCATCGTGTTATTAGGGTTCGGTGTTTGTTCTCGATGATGTGATGGTCCTGGGACACTGGGCGAAAGTGCACTGCTCGAAAGTGCCCTCAGACGGGGGGAAATGGCTCAAGGGGTGAACATCGATCTGGCATCGGCGATACACGTGTTCAGTCAACCCGTACAAAAAGACTGCGCGGCAAGGACGCAAGGGCCTATGAAGGCCGTGTCGACACTTTGCGCGCGGGGCGCGGCCAGCGAAAGCGGCCAAGGATGGGCCCAAGGGGAAGGATGCAAGGGTGACATTGGAACGCCGCTCATCGTCACAATACTAGGAGGGTTGGCTATACATCGCCCATAGGTCGGCGCCCGGCCCCTGATGGAAAATCCAAACGTTCCTGGGCGGGGCGGGGCTATCAGACCCCTATCGGCGATCAATGGGCGATTTGGGTTCGATGCGTTCCGCCCCTGGGCCTGTCCCCCCCTGACGTCGACTCCCCCCTGACTTTCGGGTCATAGCTCGGGTCCCCGGCGGCCGTTCGGGACGATTCGGGCGAAACCCGGGACGCCCTCGACGAAGCGCGGCTGCCGGAGCGCATCCCGAGGCCAGGCCATGTCCAAGAAACAAGCAAAACGTGCGAAAATCTCAAACATCAATCCCCTGGTGCCCCTTCCCCCCTATCGGTGCCCCTGTTGGGCGGCGGGGGGAGGAGGACGCCCCGCCCGGGGGCCTTCCGTGCTCGCGGCCGGGCCCGGAGCGCCAGGGCCCCCGGGGCTCGAGGGCGCGGCGCTGCAGCTCATGCCGCCGGCCCGCCCCTGCCGGCGCGCGGGGAGGGCGGCGCGGGGCACCCGGACCTCAGACTCCGCGACTCCGAGGGTTGTGGCTTGCAGACCCTGAGATCATTTTCTCTGGAGGAGGAGGAGGAGGAAGAAGAAGAAGAAGAAGAAGAAGAAGAAGGAGGGAGGAGGGAGGAGGGAGGAGGAGGAGGGAGGAGAGAGGGAGGGGGAGGAGGAGGAGGGAGAGAGGGAGGAGAGGAGGAGGAGGGAGGAGAGCAGGGGAGGAGGAGGAGGAGGAGGGAGGAGGAGGGAAGGAGAGGAGGAGAGGAGGAGGAGGAGGAGGAGGAGGAGGGAGGAGGGAGGGGGGGGGGGGAGCGCGACTACCAATGCCGACGCTTCGGATGTGACCGCAATGCCAGCCTGTGGGACGCCAGGCGAACCTAGAACACTACACAAGCCGACATGTGATGGGCAAGCTCATGAAGAGGACCTTGGCCTGGGAGGGAAAGCAGAGCAGCAATGAGAAGGCACTGCACACCCTGAGATCTCGTCGGCGGCGAGCAAGGAGGGGCGGTGAAAATGAGAAGACCTTCTCAGAAGGCGGCGGGGCTTCACAGAACCCCTCCTGCCTTCTGCTTCTTTGGGAAGGCTTCGAAAACTTCTTAGAAAGCCGGGGGATTCCCGAACCTTCTGAGAAGGCCCGCTCCTTCTCGCTTCCCCCCGGGCTCTTTCGAGCCAGGCATTTTCGCACATGTTCGGGCCCCTGGACCGTCACCCGGCGATCCAGCCCGAAGAGCGGCGCAGGAAGAGGGGTCCAGGGCTTCGGCCGCAATGTTGTATGATGCTTCAATTTGTTCGCGACGCCGGACCGCAGGGTTGCAGACCAACTTGAAGAACTCAAAACCAGAACAGCATAGCCGAAACCCCAGCAATCTTCTGGCTGGGCGCAACTTGGGAAAACCTGCCGGTTCTTCGCCCCGCGCCCGGTCAGTCGCCAGCGCGGCAGTGCGGGCCGCCGCAGCCCTATTTTTTGTTTACCACGGGGCGGGCCGACAAAGAAACGCCCACCATGCGGGCCTGCCTGGCGCGCCCCGCGATGAGAGAGCAACGCGCGCTCCAACCGACGGTGGGGGGGAGACGTCGGGGAAGGGCAGGACGACGAAGGCGCTGCAGGCGCGGGCGCGACGCTGTCGGACACCGAGGGGACTCTTGGCAGGTGGACCGCTCAGGCTCTCCGCCGCCTCTGGCGGTGTGCGTTGCGAGCAGGAGCACAGCAAGGACACAGGAAGGCGCGGCATTGAGAGTGTAGCTCCGCACACGTGACACATGCTGACGAGCAGGAACACAGCAAAGCCCCAGGAGAGCGAGGCATTGACGGTGTAGCTCAACATGGACACGGTGGTGGCCGGGGAGCCCCCGTGGCCGAACTCCCGTTCGAGCAGGGACCCATCCAAGAACACACGCCCAGAGCTCCCCCCCAGAAGTCCACCCTGGGCGCCGCGTGGGCGCATGGGCAGTTAGGGGAGCTACCAGTTGTCAGCCCATGGCCCCGGGGGGCGGGCGAAGACCTCGACAAGGATCGCTGCCGCGCCCCGGCGAGGACTCACCAAACCTTTTGCGCATCGTGCCGCTCCTAAACCCCAACGGCGCCGATCGCAAGACACACCCCAGCGCAACCGCACCCGTAGTAATCGCCAACAGACCCCCTCGTATCATGAACGGAATCGCGACGGACCATGCTTTGTGATCTTTGGTTCCCAGGCGCAGATCCCAAGGAGCAGGTCGACACTGTCGGGGGCCAACGTTGTACAGATACACCACGACGACGGGGGTCTGAGGCCTCCGAAGATATGTTGTTTCAGTCGGAACGTTCTTCTTGGATTCCGGCCTCCCGGACCATCAAACGTGGATTCGGGACGGAAGAGTACCCCTAGCAACTAGGGAACGTGCAACTATCGGAAGTTGGGGGGTGAGTCCGACGTGAAACGGAGACCCCCCCTACTGGGAAATCGATTTCGGTTTCGGGTTCGTGTCGTGCGTGCCGTGCGTGCGTGCGGGCGAGGCGAAGCTGCGTGGGCGGGCGAGAGGAAATCCTCCGATTGCTGGGCCGCGGCCGGACCAAATGTAACTCCTCCGGCGGCCGGTGCCGCGCGGTGTCCCGCCGGTGTTCCGCCGGTGTCCCGCGGGTGTCCCGAAATCCTCCTGTGGCTGGGCCGCGGCCGGACCAAATGGTTCTCCTCCGGCGGCCGGTGTCGCGCGGTGTCCCGCTGGTGTCCCGCTGGTGTCCCGTGGTGTCCCGTGGTGTCCCGTTGAGTGAGATCGATCGTGAGATCGATAGTGAGACCGATACTGAGATCGATGTGGTGCCCCGAGGTGTCCTTTGGTGTCCCGTGGTGTCCCGTTGAGTGAGATCGATAATGAGATCGATAACGAGATCGACAGGTGTCCCGTGGTGTTCCGTGGTGTCCCGTTGAATGAGATCGATCAAGATCGATACTGAGATCCATGTGGTACCCCGAGGTGTCCCGTGGTGTCCCGTGGTGTCCCGCTGAGTGAGATCGATAGTGAGATCGATACTGAGATCGACAGGTGTCCCGAGGTGTCCCGTGGTGTCCCGTTGAGTGAGATCGATAGTGAGATCAATCGTGAGATCGATAGTGAAATCGATGTGGTGTCCCGAGGTGTCCCGTGGTGTCTGAGATCGAAAGGTGTCCCGCGGTGTCCCGCGGTGTCCCGTGGTGTCCCGTGGTGTCCCGGTGAGTGAAATCGATAGTGAGATCGATAGTGAGATCGACAGAGGTCCCGTGGTGTCCCGTGGTGTCCCGTGGTGTCCCGTTGAGTGAGATCGATAGTGAGATCGATTGAGTCAGATGTTGGTTCCCCCCCCTCTCCCCCCCCGCAACCTCCTTATCACCCGAAGGGTGGTCGTATAAAGGTACACTTATACTGGCCTGGTGGGTTGTGTGACAAAAAAACAGATCAATGCCCTAGAGCACCGTGGACGCAGCGGGGCCGCAGGAACATCGGAATCCCTGTGATCTGAACACGGCGTTCCCTCATCAGCCATTCCTCCCCCCCCTCCTCCTGCTTCTGCCTGCCCGGGCCCGAGGGTCAGTTGTCAGCCCTCTCGGGCGCCTGCCCTGCAGACGGCGTGGCCGCCAGAGCGGCGACAAAAATGGAGGTGGCCTTTACGCGCGGCCGCGGGAATTCCTTGTTCCAGCCGGTCTCGTGGAAGCTGCGCGGCCGCGTAGCGACGGACTTGCAGAACCGCCTTCGGGCCGGCCCCCCGACAGTCGCCGCGCTGAAGCTTCGCGCGGTGGGCTGGGAGTCCCTGCTGGAAGGCCGCCCAAACTGTTCGGGGAACTGCGCAAGCACACCGTCGCACCCAGGCACGCGTGTCGCGGCGTGGTGACTTCGGGGGTGGCCAAGGACAAGGGCCACTTCAGCGCTCTAGCCTCTGCCTGCGGCCCCCGTCGTCTCTGAGTGGTCATGCGGAAACGAGTCCCGGGGCGCCAGGCGCCCGTCCTCCAAGCCGCGCCACGCTTCCATGCCAGCCGTGTTTCGTGGCAGTCGTTCCGCTCGCGGGCCACAGCTTCCGCGCTGCCGCCACCTTCGCGCTCGAAATGCGACTCCGGCACTCCCTGCGCGGGAGAGTGCGGCACCGCTCCCAAAATCCCAGCCTGGGGGGCACAACGAGTTCCTGCGAGCGCATGGTGACTCCCAGGGTTTCAGTCAGTGACAAAAAAGCCAGCAGTGAGCACGTTTTCCAAAACGCCCCTCCCTCCACAGTCGGTGACACAACCCACAACCTGCCCAATACACCAGGTACCATATGTACCGAAACACCCTCACGACTTTCCTTGGCGGCCCATGGGCGGCATCTCGGGTGAGTGCTCCACACTCCCGGGCGGGCACTTCTGGCACATATGAGTGCGAGCCCCTTCGCGCCCAGCGAGCGGATCACGGGGGCCGCAGCCAGCGTGCCGAAATGGCTCTCCGACAGGGGGTCCGAGTCAGCCGCGCGAACCTGCAGCGCAGTGCTCTTTCGGGAGACCGTCCCGAAGGCGCCTCTGCAAGTCCGTCGCCGTGCGCCCGCGCAGCTTCCATGATAGGCCTGTTTTCCACCACCACCACCATAAGTTGGATGGGGAGGGGGTCCTCCTCCTCCTCCTCCTCCTCCTCCTCCTCCTCCTCCTCCTCCTCCTCCTCCTCCTGCTCCTCCTCCTCCTTCCCCCCTCCAACTTATGGTGGCGGTGGTGGAAAACACGCTCCTGATTCCAAGAGACCCGCTGGAGCAAGGAATGCCCGCGGCCACGCGCGAAGGCCACCTCCGCTCTGGTCGCTGCGCTGGCGGCCACGCCGTCTGCCGGGCAGGCGCCCGACAGGGCCGACGGCCGCTTCTGCAGGAGACACGGGGCAGCGGTACACGTCGGTCGGAAGAAGTAGGTAGAAGTATGAAGTAGGAAGGCGGATATAGTGCATTGGGTCCAGGCCCTCTCAGAGAATTCGCAGGCCCAACGGGCCAGAGGCGTGCTAAGATCTCCGGTAACTGCTAAATAATACTTCTACTTCGCGCGCGCGGGGCGGCCCCTGGGGGTCCCCGGACGAAAAGTACCCCGGGCGATCCCCGGCAGACTCGGATCAGAGATGGTTTTCCTCCTGGGCGGCGCCCCCGTGGCCCTCCAGAGAGCCCCAAGAAGGGCCACGAGGCCGCCAAGAGCCCTCCAAGATGGTTCAAGAGTGCTCCGAGATGCCACACGATCGTTCCAAGACGCCCAAGATGGCCCCCAGACGCCCCAAGAGGCCTCCAAGAGCACTCCCCAGAGGGCCCCAAGAGGCAAAATTCACTACTATTCCGTAGGTTTTGGGCAGACTTGGGCGTGTCCATCTTTTCGGCTTCCCGACGCCCCAAGACGGCCCAAGAGGCCCCCAAGATCGCCCCAAGAGGGCCCAATAAGCTCCCAAGAAGGCCCCAAGATGGCCCAAGAGGGCTCCAAGACGGCCCCAGAGGCATCCAAGACGGCCCAAGAGGGGCCCAAGAGGGCCCCAAGCGATGCCCCAAAGGGGGAACACAAAACAAAAATTCGAGCCCTCGGCCTTAAGAAGCCCCCAGGAGGCCTCAAGAGGCCCCTGAGAGGCCCCAAAAGCCCCCAAGAGGCCCTTAGGAGGCCCCCAAGCGACGCTGAAGAGGCCCCCCAGCGGCCCCAAGAGGCTCCCCAAATGCCCCCTCCAGCACGCAAGCAAATGCCAACGACCCGACGCGTTTAAGAGTCCCCACGAGGCCACCAAAAGGCCTCCCAAAAGAGCCCCCATAGGCAACAGGCTTCCACACGGGCCACGACGCTGTCAAGACTCCCCTAGCGGCCACCAAGAAGCCTCCCGAGAAAGCCCCCATAAGCGAGAATACATTCTGTCCTATGCGTTTTTTCAACAAATTCAGCCCAAGAGGGTTTCAGAAGGAGCCCGAAAACGCTCCAGGAGGAGCCCACACGGGTCCAAGATAGCTCAAAGATGTTTGAACGAATTCAGCCCAAGACGGTTTCAGGAGGAGCCCGAAAACGCTCCAGGAGGAGCCCAAATGGGTCCAGGATAGCTCCAAGATTTACCAACGAATTCACCCCAAGAGGGTTGAGGAGGAGCCCGAAAACGCTCCAGGAGGAGCCCACATGGGTCCAAGATAGCTCCGCGATTTTTTAACGAATTCAGCCCAAGAGGGTTTCAGGAGGAGCCCGAAAACGCTCCAGGAGGAGCCCACATCGGTCCAAGAGAGCTCCAACACAAGACCCCCACAAGCCCCCAAGAAGCCCACCACAACCCGCAAAAGTCCCCAAATCCGGCAAGGCTCCGAAGAGGCCCCAAAAATAATCATCAACACTTCATCCTAAGAAACTGCCTAGAGCTTTCCGAAGCGACCCCGAGCGTACCCAAGAGGACTCTAACCTTCTACCAAGGCACGGTGGCAGGATCCCCTTCGAAACTTTTCGGCCCTCCTGGACAGCCCCGGCTAATCTCGAAAGTCTGCAGAGGTCTCTCGGGCCATCTTGCCACTCTCGCCCCGCTGCTGCCCAGCTACGCGTCTTCCACAAGCGCGGTGGCGGATATGCGCGGCTCAGTCATGCGAAATGGGCCGGCGGAATGAGCGAAGCGATTCAATAACAAAACACAGCAGAAGCGTGTCGATTCTTGAGGCAGGAAGGCGCTTGAAGTAGATCGGGATCTGGGAATCCAAAAAATACGTACTTTCAACGACCCACGTGTAGGGATAATGCATGGAGGGAGGGATCACCCTGTTTACGATGGGGAGGCGGAGCGGGGTGACCGCGAGAGAATGGGGAAGTGACGGCGCGAATAGACGCAGGGGGGAGGAAGAGTACAGGGGACGGGGATCGATGGGGGGAGCTGAGTATGAATGAGATAAACTGAAAAAAGAAGGTGAAGTAAAGAGCTTCCATGAACAACTACGGTACAGCGGAAGCGGGGACATACATCACGTGGGAGTGCTTGCGAAGACCCAGGCCAAACACGCGGCGGATACACCGACGGTCAACAAAGCGAGCATGAGCCTCGCCACAGCGGACCGAGCAACCAGCAACCAAGCCGGTTTCGGTATACGTCGATCGCTGCGTTCTTCCAACCTGGGGAAAGAGTCAGGCGGGACCCCTGGGGCTGCGCACTAAGATGTCGTGTCGTAGGAGGCCGGGGCATGGCGATCCCTCAATCCCCGACCTTGTTCGACTAAGGCCGAATGTCTATACATATATGTATATATATATGTTTGTATATATATAGAGAGAGAGCGAGAGAGAGATGTTATTCTTATATCTATATATATATATATGCATCAACTTTCGGAGGTCCGCGCCGCGTTCTTGCCGGCGCCTCCTGCGCCGATCCAAGAAAACCGCGGGCACCTCTGACAAACTCATTTTCATGTAGCTGTTCAATTTCGAGATATGGCGACCCCAATCCCTGATTTTGTGGAACCTTCGACCGGTCAAAGCACATGTGTGACCGAACACGGGCCAGATGCACGATCGGGGGAGTACATCCGCGAACGTAGGGGTGCGCCCAGACAGTCCTCCCCCCAGGGTGCATCTCCGAGTTCCCCCCTCTTGTCAGGGCGGCAAAGAGTTGTTTTGGGGAAGCCTGGGCATTATGGGGGAGCAGAAACCAGATCAATGGCACGCCGCCGTGGAGAGCCCGTGAGAGTTGCACTGTCAATGAAATACCAGGCTGGCGACAAAAACGAGGAACAGCACGCTGACGGGCTCCAGACGGCAGCGTGCTATTGATACCGGTTTCCCTCCGTATCGGGTAGGCGCAACAAGTCTACAGCGAGGGGAAGCTCGATCACCTCCCCCCTACTCGGTGTCCAGGATCTGACGGGCCACGTTGGGTGGGGCCAGCTCAGGAGGGTAAGCATCGACCTGGAATCGGCGATACATCGCCGAACGATCGGCGATAGGCCTCCAATAGCGAAGCCGCACACTCCTGGGCGGGGTGGGCAAAGTATGTGGCCCCCATCGGCGATCGATGGGCGATTGGGGGTCCATGCGTCCCCCGTCTGAGCCGGGGCCCATGAGTGGGGAGGGGCTCGCTCATGGCCTCCCCTCGGCGTGCACCTTCTCCTGGCCCCCTGCGCTTGTCTGCACAGAGGTCCTGCACAGTGGCTCTGGCGCCCGCTGGGGAAGCCCAAGCTCGGTGGTCCACCGTGGCCCCCCTGCGCGTCACTGCGCACACCTATCAAGGGCATTCTGCCGCAAGGGTGCTGCCTGTTCGCGCGCTCCTCGGATTCTGGCTTCAGGGGTCAGCTCGTCGGGCCCTGGCCAGCACGCACACGCCAGGCATCCGGAAGGACGGGTCGGCAAACTCGAGGCTGCGCCGTTGGCAACCGAGTGGAAAACAAGGTGCGCGCAAACATTGCCCGTAGACGTCCAGCAGGAGGTGGGGCGGGTAAGCAAGGGAAAGGGAAGATATTAAGAAGAGATGACCAATGACTCAAGCCACAGGGATGCTCAGAGGTATTGCGCTGGGGCGTTCCAAAACCCAGAGATCCGATGTACTGTTTTGTTTGTCAATCCTGGGGCCCGGGAGTCCGAGAGTCCCGAACCCTTCCCCTGAGCCAGCCTCTCATCCTGAACCTATTTCGGAAGCCATAAACTGCGAAAAAACCCGCGTACCAATCTTCCAATGCGTCGTCGGGCTTCCACGGGCCCGGGCCACTGCAAGCCCGGGTCAGTCAGGCCGTTCAGGATCCTGCAAGATCCTGCAGGATCATGCACAATGCCCCGGGGTCAGTGCAACCCTGGCCTTGCAGGATCCTGCAAGATCTGGCGCTCTGGCTGACCCCCGTTTGCATTGGCAGGAGAAGGAGGAGGAGGAGGAGGAGGAAGAGCAGGAGGAGGAGGAAGAGCAGAAAGAGCTCTGAGCCTCCTCCTACTCTTCCTCCTCCTCCCCTGGCGCTCTGGCTGACCCCCGTTTGCAGTGGCCCCCGTCTCCAGGCGCCCGACGTCGGAAGCCCGGGAATAGGCCGGGGGCCGACAGACCTGCCGCCCCGGGCGGGGGCCCTCCCGTGGGCCCCTGGCGACGGGAAGCCCGTCCAAAGGATGGGTTCGGAGCAGGCGGCCTGCATCTCCTTCTCCTCCGCCGCCTCCTCCTCCCTCCTCCTCCTCCTCCGCCTCCTCCTCCTCCTCCTCCTCCTCCTCCTCCTCCTCCTCCTCCTCCTCCTCCTCCTCCTCTTCATTATCCTCCTCTCCTCCTCCTCCTCCTCTCCCTCCTCCTCCTCCTCCTCCTCCTCCTCCTCCTCCTCCTCCTCCGCCTCTTCCTCGCTATCGCCCTCCCCCCAGATGGGTGAGGAGGAGGATCTGCTGCGGGAGAGGAGGGGGAGGACGGCGATGGGGCGAGGAAGGGGGGGGAGAAGAAAAGGGGGAAGGGGAGGGGTGGATGCCAGGGGAGAGGAGAGGCGAGGGAAAAGAGGTGGACGGCATCGGGGACGAGGGAACATTCTCCTCTCGAAACGCCCCCTCCCCCTCCTTCTCCACTCATCAATTCCTCCTTCTTCTCCATCTCTCCATTCCTTCATTCCTCTTACAACTCCTCCGCATCCTCATTCTTCCCCCCCTCTGCTCTGTCGCCTCGTCGTTGTTATCCTCCTTCTCTCCTTCGTCTTCTTCTGAGTAGTTGCATCAGTATTATTAGTCGTGTTACTACTATCCTCGCTATTTTCAGTCTTCGAAGTATTAGGCTTAGTCGCCATATTATTCGTTATATCAATATTTCGACGATTTGTATTATTACTTTTACTAGCATTCGGCACATTATTCTATGGTATTGGTCGTGGTAGCCTTATTAATATTACTATTCGTATGATTGCTCTTATTCTTCATATTATTTGCACTGGTATAATTCCTCCTTCTCCTCCTCCTCCTCCTCCTCCCCCTCCTCCTTCTCCCTCCACGGGTTCGGCGTCGACGGGGTCGGACCAGACGGAAGCACTGCATCGCCGATGCAACGGCGACACGATGCGATCCAGGGCCTGATCCCAAATCTCAGATCTCTGATGGTATGGTTTTGAGTCCAGGTATCCTTCCTCCGTCTCGACCCTCAGGGAAGCTCGTCATCGGGCCCTGGGGCTATCAGACGCGGGGCCCGGATGAAAAACTGCCGCTGGGGAAGGGTCAGGAACTCCTTGGGCCTCGCACTGAAAGATCACATCGTCCAATGCCTGGGGATCCTCTAGTGATCTAGTGATCGCACGGAAACCGATCAGCGAAGACCGGGTAGCACGTTCAGTGAGAAAACATAGAAGACATCAGAGCGAAGTAGTGACTGTCTTGTGTTGAGATCGTCCATGGGATCATCCAAGATCAAGGAAGGGCCGTCTACAAGAGAACGCAGCCAGGCAGCAGCAAACCAGGCAACAGGTTCCATATGGACAAAACCTGAGATCCGACGTGGCGAAAAATACAACATCTCGTAAAACAAATCACCACCAGAACCAAGAATCGAAGCAAAACCCAGCCTACTGCGCCATTCTTCGAGCTGGATAGACCTGTGATGGCCATAGGGTCCACAATCTGGCGAAAACGCTCGCCTTGAACAACTTGGGTCGCCAGGATCTCAGGGAACCTTAGTGGCTGTTTGAGAAACGAAAGCTGTCATGAACAGAAACTTCTGGAGGTCCGCGCCGATTTCTTGGATCGGCGCAGGAGGCGCCGCCATGGGGCTCCAGTGCCAAGCCAAGAAATTGTGCGCGGGCCTCCGAACATTTACGTGTATGCCATGTTTTGTTCCTCGATGGTCTGCGCTCGGCGGGGGACGCCAGGATCTGAGGGAACCCTACCTGGATCACCGCTAAGGTTGCTAAGGGGCAGGGGGGTCATCAGTGGATCGAATTTGGGTAACGTATGGCCTAATCTGGTTTATGATTGGGCACACACGCCCCGAGTGGTTCTAAGGGGCAAGGCAACTCGCCCAGATCTTGCCCCCCCGTGAACGCCTTCGGGCACCTGCGGCCCACTCAAAAACTGCGCTAGGCCAGATCCAACCCGCCTTGGCATCCCCTTGGGGCCCCTCTCCCCCCTCGGCAGCCTCAGCGGTGATCCAAGCACTGACTGGCTTGCGCTCGGCGGGGGAGGCTCCACCCGCCGGAGCGCGGCGGCGGGGCCGCCTCCGCCGCCGCCGCCGCGGCGCGCCGAGGCGCGCGGCCATCCGCGCCGCCATCCGCGCGCGCGCGAGCGCCGCGCCAGGCTCCGAAGGGGCGCGGCCGCTGCGCGGCTGCAGCAGCGGGCAGGGCTGGGCCACGTGGCAAACGAACGCACCTCGCTTTTGACCACCCTCGCTGTCCAGAGGGAACCGAACGATGCCAACCTACCAACGCCTGCAGACCAAACGTGCAATCTGAATTTGGGGAAGGAGGCTGCAGGCGCTTGTGGCAGTCGTTCTGCCTAGCTCTCGTTCACACGCATTCATTGCAGGCAACCGCAAAGCTTTCTGACAAAAGCAGCTGAATAGGACACGGGCTTCCAAACAGGAGCCAAACGAAACCAAGCTACCTGTGGGGTGGCGGGCTGGATCGAACCCAGGAGCAAACCGGGCAAAACCAGACTAAGCGGGATTATAAGGACAAGCACTCGGTATCCAGCGGGATTCGACGGGGCATCGCTGGCGCTCCGAACTCGGACCCTCTCGCGCCGTGCCAAAAAAATCGGCGGGAGATTTTTTGCTGCTGCTTTCAGCCGCTGGGGGCGCTCACCGGGACCCGGGACCGCCAAAAAACGGCTCGGGACGAAAAGCCGGCCCCAAGGAAGGGGTCGACACGTCCAGGGGCACACGTCGTAATTCAACCAAGACACAACTCTGGGAGTAATGGGGCTGGCGCTCTGCAGGGCGCGGGCTGCACCCAGCGGGGCTCTGTGGGCAGCGCAGGGGCAAGCCTGGCGCTGGACACCGGTGGGGCTGGGATGCGCCGGCGCTGCCTACATGGAGGCTGCCCACGTGGGACAGACGAATGGTCGAACCGCATCGAACCGAAGGGCCCTGTGCTGACCCTCCACTTCGGGCGTTCGTTTGCAGTCCAGTTTCGGGCCCCGGAACCGCAAACAGGACGAATAGAGAGCACAAAGTCCACCCTCGTAAGGCATAAGGAGCACCCCGACAGGCGAACACAGTTTGGCAAAAGCACCCAGGGACGGAATCGCACAGGGCAGGGCGCTGTCGTAACCCCCCAAACAGTAAACGCTGACTATCGGGGTCGGGGTGGCTCCCCCTCCCGTGAATTCGATAGAAGCCCTGGAGGGAGGGCCAAAAGGCCCAGGATCCCCACGCCTCGAGCACGGCACACGGCCGGCCCCACGGGGCGGACGCCCACGGCGCCCAGGGCGCCCAGCTTCGCGCTCTCGCGCTGCGCGCTGAGCGGAGCGCGAACAACTCCGCGCTCTGCCGACTGAGAGCGAGACGCCTCGCGCCGCGACACTCTCACGACCCGAGAGGGGGGCCCGCAGGGGCCGAAGCAGCGCCAGGCCTCCCCTCCCCCCGAGGGCCGCGGGGCCGCGGACACGCGGCGCCTCTTTCCTGCCGCGGCGGCCGCGCGCGCCCTCTCCCCGCGAGGGCCGGGGCCGGGCGACCCCTCGGCCCCGGCAGAGCGGGGGGGCGGCCGGGGAGCCCGCTCGCAGCGGCGCGCGAGGCCCGAGGGACGAGGAGGCCGCACGCGGGTCGTCGTTGCGTCCGCCTGCGAGGGCCCGGATCTCCGACGGTATGGGTGCCTCGGCCCGGCGTTCTCTGATCGCCTTTGGCCCTCGGAGGCCGCGTTCCCGGCTCCTCCTCCTCCTCCTCATCCTCCTCCTCCTCCTCCTCCTCCTCCTCCTCCTCCTCCTCCTCATCCTCATTATCCTTCTCATCCTCCTCCTCCGCCTCCTCCTCCTCCTCCTTCGGGCCCCGCCCCTAATTATAGGGCCACAAAAGCGTGGGCCCGGGGCGAGAGAGTGGCCCCAGGAGAGGGGAAATGAGAAGGAGAAGGCCTTCTCAGAAGGCGGCGGGACTTCTCAGAAGCCCTCGCGCCTTCTGGGGGGTTTTCTGTGTCTTCGGGGAGAGCTTAGAAACCTGGGAGACGCCCGAGCCTTCTGAGAAGGCCTTCTCCTTCTCACTTCCCCCCCTCGCTCGCCGCCGACTTTTCGTCCGAGCCCGCTTTTTGACGGCCCCGGGGCCCGCCGGCTACCCCCAGAGCCCGACCACGGGCAAAGGCCCGGGGCCTGGGACCACCGCTCAGACCCCCACTGGCAAGCAGGCCTGGTTAAAGGGGCCCTGGGAGACACAAATAAATACCCACAAAGAACCGGATTCCCCATATTTCCCAATATTTTCTGGGTGTTCGTCTTCCCCCCACTTCCCATAGTTTCCCACCTTTTCCTGGGAATCGGCGATTCAATGTGTGTCTGTTTGTTTTTGTTTCCTCCTGACTGGTCTGGGCCCTCGGGCCTCGGTGGGCGCGAGCCGTCCTTTGGGCCCTCGAGCCTCGGAGAGCGCGAGCCGCCCCTCGGACCTGGGCCTCGCCGAGACCTGACAAGCATGTTTGTCCACGGCTCTCGGCCTCCAGTGGAGGGCATCTCCCATGATCCCTGGACCGTCACAACCCGACTCGAGCCTCGGAGAGCGTGAACCGTCCCTCAGACCTGGGCGTCGCCGAGACCTGACAACCGTGTTTGTCCACGGCTCTCGGCCTCACGGAGGGCGTCTCCCATCCCTGTGCCGTCACAGCCCGACCATGTTTGTCCACGGTTCTCGGCCTCTGGACCCATCCCTGGACCCATCCCTGGACCCATCCCTGGACCCATCCCTGGACCCATCCCTGGACCAGGCTTGTCCACGGCTCTCGGCCTCGTGGAGGGCGTCTCCCATCCCTGGGCCGTCACAACCCGACTCGGGACGGAAAGCCGCACCCGGGGAGAGGTCCAGATCCACGGAAGGCCCACGTCGAGAGCACGAATTGCGCCGTCGGAAGGGGTGGCTCCGCGACGCGGGCTTCTGCCGTGTTGTTCAGAAAGGTGCCCCGGAGGGGCAACTCTGGGCCGGCGTTTCCCAAACCACCAATACGGCGCCCACTGCGGTGCCACCGAGGTTCGTGGGTGCTTTTCCGCCCCGGGACGATCCGCCTCGGATTAGAGTGGGAAAAACAAAAAACTGCATAGGCATGAACTGTTGGAGGTCCGCGCAGATTCCTTGGACCCGCGCCAGACCTCTCGCGAAGCGCCGACAACTGATCGTTGTGCCACTTGCTCTTCTTCGAAGAGCGTCCCTCCGTGCTGCCCTTCGTCCCTCGAGCGCCGGCGATTCGGAAGCACGCCTCCCGGGGGGCAGCGCTGGGCACCGTGAGCGACCACGAGTGCTGGCTGCTATTCACAAGGGGGAGGCGGAGCGAGATGAGAGGAGGGAGGAGGATGAAAGGGTGGAGGCGGCGGGAGGGAGTGCTCCTGCCCCTCCTCCCCCTTCTCAAGAAGTGTTGCCGCTCCTTCCAGGTTCTCGTATCAGAGCGCTTTCGCTGCAAAAGCTGACCAGGATTGAAGCGTGGTCGGCGCTGCTCCCGATGACATGAGTTGCTGACTCGCTCGGCCTCGTACCATGATTCATACTCCAACGTCTGCCCCAACTGCGAAACCTACTCCCTTCATCCCCCTTGCCCCATCCTTTTTGCACGCTCCGAGCTGCAACCCGAAGCTGGTCGATGATCGAAGACGGGCTAATCCATGCCTCCCCCCTCGACCTGCTCTCACCTCATAATTATCTTCCTCCCTTCCGCCCTCATGCTTCACCTCTTCCTCAGTTCACCCTCCCTGAACTAGTCTAGTCATGCCGCTGCTGCTGCACTTTCCCCCCCTCTCTTCCTGCCTATCAGGACCTTGGAGGGGGTTGAAGGCCTCTTTGCGGAGATGCTGTAAAGCACAGGGCTTGGGAGACTAGCACGCGACAGCGAGCTGAGATGCATAGCGGGCTGATGACGTACACGGGTACGTAACTTGATTCCTGCAGGTTGGTCTGCAATCGTCGTGGAGCCCACCTGGGGCGTCCACCCGTCCCAGGCCTCGAATGGGACTCCTTTCTTTCCCTCCCCCCTCCTCCTCCTCCTCCTCCTCCTCCTCCTCCTCCTCCTCCTCCTCCTCCTCCTCCTCCTCCTCCTCCTCCTCCTCCTCCTCCTAGGAGGCAAGGATCAGGGGGGCTGGCTTAGGAGGGGGAGCATCGGCCTGGAATCGGCGATACATCGCCGATAGATCGGCGACAGGCCCCCCATGGCGAGTCCCCGCGTTCCTGGGCGGGGTGGGGCCAGCAGACCCCATGTCGACGAGCCGTGGGCGATCGGAGGTCGACGCGTGCCCCCCTGAGCCTGCACCCCCCCGCTGTCGTTGGCCTTGAGTTCCCTCCTTCCCAGACTTGGCGACGCACACAAGGGGGTGGAGGGGTGGAGGGAAGGGGGGAGGGCTTCTTAGGGCGGAGGGTGCTCCTTAGAAGGCGCTGGCCTTACATCTATGGATGGGGCCCGCGCCCTCCAAGAAGCAGGGGAGCTTCAGAGAAGCCCTCCCCCCTCCCCCCACCCCCCTCTGCGAGTGGCTGCTAGATCCCCCGACCCTCGACGCTTGGACCCCTGGGGGCAGGGCTCGGGCACGTGGCCGCGGAGGCGGGCCGCCGGCGCCCCCTCACCCGCTGCCCTGCTTCCTCTTCGCGCCGGCCTCGCGCATGGGGCGCAGGGGGGCATGCTGGCACTACGCGTCCTGCCTGGAGGCGTGCGTCCGACCAGATCAGACAATATACAGACATCTTGAGACGTTTTTACCTAACAGCGAAGACTGATAGGTTTCTAGTGGGCTCAAAAGAGAGCATCATGACTCCCCAGGGGGGTCTGGGCGGGATCCGGACGGGTGCCGGAGTTTTTGTTGCCAACAGTAACGCACTTCGTGGTCTTCGAGTTCCCAGAACTCCATTCCTGGGCACGATTTTGAATGCCCGGAGCCAACTGTAGGCCACTTCGTGTCCTTCGAGTTCCCAGAACTCCATTCCTGGGCATGACTTTGAATGCCCGGGGCCAACTGTAGGCCACTTCGTGGTCTTCGAGTTCCCAGAACTCCATTCCTGGGCATGATTTTGAATGCTGAGGCAGGCTGATGCTGAGGCTGAGGCAGGCTGAGGCTGAGGCAGGCTGAGGCTGAGGCCGAGGCTGAAGGCAGACTGAGGCTGAGGCTGAAGCAGGCTGAGGCTGAGGCTGAGGCTGAGGCAGGCTGAGGCTGAGGCTGAGGCAGGCTGATGCTGAGGCAGGCTGAGGCTGAGGCTGAGGCTGAAGCAGGCTGAGGCTGAGGCAGGAGGCTGAGGCCGAGGCTGAAGGCAGACTGAGGCTGAGGCTGAAGCAGGCTGAGGCTGAGGCTGAGGCAGGCTGAGGCTGAGGCTGAGGCAGGCTGAGGCTGAGGCTGAGGCTGAGGCTGACATGCAGGCTGAGGCTGAGGCAGGCTGAGGCTGAGGCCGAGGCTGAAGGCAGACTGAGGCTGAGGCTGAAGCAGGATGAGGCTGAGGCTGAGGCAGGCTGAGGCTGAGGCTGAGGCAGGCTGATGCTGAGGCAGGCTGAGGCTGAGGCTGAGGCTGATGCAGGCTGAGGCTGAGGCAGGCTGAGGCTGAGGCCGAGGCTGAAGGCAGACTGAGGCTGAGGCTGAAGAGGATGAGGCTGAGGCTGAGGTAGGCTGAGGCTGAGGCTGAGGCAGGCTGAGGCTGAGGCAGGCTGAGGCTGAGGCTGAGGCTGAGGCTGAGGCTGAAGGCTGAGAGGCTGAGGCCGAGGCTGCAGAGCAGGCTGAGGCTGAGGCTGAGGCAGGCTGAGGCTGAGGCTGAGGCTGAGGCTGAGGCTGAGGCTGAGGCTGATGCAGGCTGAGGCTGAGGCAGGCTGAGGCTGAGGCCGAGGCTGAAGGCAGACTGAGGCTGAGGCTGAAGCAGGCTGCTGAGGCTGAGGCTGAGGCAGGCTGAGGCTGAGCAGCTGAGGCTGAGGCTGAGGCGAGCTGAGGCTGAGCTGATTGAGGCTGAGGCTGAGGCTGAGGCTGAGGCTGAGGCAGGCTGAGGCTGAGGCTGTGACTGCGACTGCCGTTGCCACTGCGACTGTCATCGCGAATGCGACTACGACTGCGAGAACAGCAGAATTCTACAACTTGATTCTCATCTGAATCGTAAGGAGAATGCTTCCAGATATGCTCCTACACATCGCTGTTAGGTTGCTTTGCCGGGATAATGTTCATGTTTCGGCGAGGGGCGGGGTGGGGGAGGGTGGTGGGGTGGGGGAGGGAGCTGCCGGACGACAGCATAGCCTGCACGCTCTGGGCAGTCCCACGCATGCCCGCGCGCACTAGCAGTGCGCACCCAGTTCGGACCTGCGCAACCGGCAAAGTCCGGTTACCCGTGGGGCAGGAGGGGGCGGGCGGGCCCGATAACCCGGGCCATCGCCAAACATAGAAAGCGCCCGCCACCGAGCATCTTCGGGGGGGGGGGGGGGGCGCGCACGCAATCCCAACAGCCCTTCTATGGAGTGAGTGGATCAGGGCACTTCCTCGTCAAACCCCCTTGCTCCCTGTTAATGAACACCCCCTCCCCCAGGTGACCGGCAGCCAACCAGGAACCCTGCCGCTCCCCCCACCACAATCCCTGTCAAACAACGATACAACAAATCCACGAAGCCCCCAAACCTGGAGTATACGGGGGTGTCCCGCGACCACATTGTATATACTGTTGACAGGGACGGCGAGGGGGGGCGGGCACACATTGCTTCCTGCGTGCAAGCCAGCCACCCGTGTCAACTCACCATGCTAAATGCACTGTTCCTCCAAAACTGTGGCATGCGCGGGCGCCCCGCGATCACTTTGCATCGGCTTTTGACAGGGACGGCTGGGGGGTCGTACTGCTTGCAGCGCGCGAGGCAACAATCCCTGACAACTCACACTACAAAATACTCTGTGACTCCAAATCTGGGGCATGCGCGGGCGCCCCGCGATCATATTGCATTGGTTTTTGGCAAGGATGCTCGGGTTCTACGTTTGTGTTGGGAAGGCGGGTGGGAGTGAGCGAGATGGCTTGTGCCTTGAGCGCAGGAGGTGTGCTGACCCCTCCCCCATACCACCTCCCCTGGACCTGAACAGGGGATGTCGCGACCGATTGGAGCGCCCAAGAAGGCGTCGGCTAGAAGGCGAACATCATTGATTGCATGTTGAAGTTGCACACATGTTGGCATGCAGTCTAGGGGGGGGCACGCTAGTATGGTACACCACCTTTCTTCGATCGAACTCCTCAAAGACGGTTCTAAGAAGATGGCCCCCAAGGCTTCCAAGAGTGCCCCAAGAGGGCCCCAAGAGGCGCCCAGGAGGCCCCAAGAGGCCCTAAAAAGGTCCGCAAGAGGATCCCATCAGACCCCCAAGAGGCCCCAAAAGGTTCCCCGAAGGCACCCAAGACGCTCCAACAGACATCCGGAGCGACTCCGAGAGGCATCCAAGAGGCCTCTGGCGTTTCTGCTTGCCCTCCCGAGCACGCATTCCGAGTCCCCTGACGGGGTTTTCAAAGCGCAGGGACGGCATGCGCGAGAAACTACCACTGCACCCTGCCCCTTGCCTAACTCGTCTGGCCAGGCCCTCAGACCTGGGGGGAGGCGGCCATCCACGAGTTTGAACGGCAACTTCTTACCTCAGCCTCTGTTTGAACGGCATCAGTTTGAACGGCACCTTTCTACCCCAGCATCAGTTTGAACAGCACCTTCCTACCCCAGCCTCAGTTTGAAGGCACCTTGAACGGCATCAGTTTGAACGGCCTGTTGGGCGGTGGCAGAGGCACTGCAGCCCTGCGCCCATCTTCGCACTGCTGTGAGCCCCCCACACTTGCGACACCATCAGAGTTCACGAGCACAGGACAGCTCATGAGCCTGATGGGTCTGGTGCGGCCGACCTGGACAACGAGGCGAGACGAGCCACTCCAGCGTCCCACGCTCTTCAATCCCCCTCCCTCTCCATCACGCTGTGTGTGGTCTCCTGCAGTGCTTGCTCAGCGTTCGAGCGCCGCTGGGTGGAGGATGGAGGCAGAAGGAGGTGCCGCTGGGTGGAGGATGGAGGCAGAAGGAGGCCAGGGGTGGTGGTGCTGTATATCGATTGGGGCGCCCTCGCGGGACCTCATGCACGCCTGCATACCGCACATCAGTTCATCCCGAACACCCTCAGATGGTGGTGGTGCGCTTCCTGCTCCCAATCACCCCGGACCCTCCTGCAGATCCTCCTGGAGCCAAGCGCTCCAGCCGTGTGTCGATGCTGCATCGAAAGGTCCATCGACTTGCGGAGTCGAGCTTGAGTCCACCTCGGGTCCAACCAGAATCGACTGGACCAATTCAGTGCGCCCCAGTCTCCAGAACGATCATCTGCTTAGCTGCCCCGATACGCAACACGCAACACGTAGCGTATTGATACGGAGTTCAACACGTAGACTGAACACGTAGGTCTGACGCGATACGTTCACCAAAACGTGGGCCAATACATTGAGCCAACACGCAACGGACGTTTTGAACACGGCACGTGTTGCGTATTGAAACGGGCGTATCGAGGCAGCTAAGATCATCTGACAACACGGGGCCGCGAGGCGGGTGTCCTCGGCGGACACGGCCACGGCGGCCGGCGGCGGCGACAACCCCCCGACGTCCAACGGAGGTCAGGAGCACCCCCGCCCTGCCAGGCCGAATCGCAGCACTGCCATCTTCGGATCCCGAGGAGGTGTCGCGGCCGTAATTGTTGTGGGCCAGCGCCCTTAGGGTCTGGCCCCGAGTCGCTTTCACGACGAGGCGCTTTGCCCAAGGGGTGTATGTCCACCCCCGAGTCCAACGTCCTCGGCGAAGTTCTGGTAGCAGCGTTTCAAAAGACGCCGGCCTCATCGTCGGGGCCCCTGGGCCGACCGAAGATTCGGCTGGGGCGAAAACTCGGTCACAGGGCAGGGGCCTAGAACTCCAAGGGCGCCGTCTGGAAAAAGTCACGGCTTCGGGGATCTGACGACACTTCTAGCTCCCAAGCTCCTCCGTCGTGCG
>CAUYUJ010012547.1:177323-197323 GCA_963575745.1 Prorocentrum cordatum | reverse complement strand
CGAGTTTCCTGTCAAGGCTGTGCCAGGGGGCGCTGGCCTGCCCGCGGACCCTGCTGCCAAGCGGGAGGCCGCTCGGAGGTGCATGCGAGCAGCCGACCAGCTGTGCCCACGAGCATCTCAGCACTGACTGCGTCGAGCCTCATGGTCTCGGTTGAGACTTGTTTCGCAAAATGGCGGTGCTCGTTGCTGCATGCGACAGTGCGACGAAGCTGCCGGCCAGCATCCTCTTCGGCCACGCTCGCGACATCTGCCTCGGGTGTGATTGTGAGGTCAGGTCAAGGTCTTCCCCCGACCACCGCTGGCAGACTTGCCCTCAAAGACGGTCGACGTCCCCGCGCCCCGTCGCCTCCAGAGGGTTCGGCTAGTTGGCCCTCTGGGCTGGATCTTTGGCGAGCGCTGGTTCGCCACTGTCGACCAAGAGCACGGGCGTTAGAGCGCAAGTCAAAGGCCACTGGGCGACTGGCTCCGTCGCCGTCTTGCAGATGGCCTCTGCGCCTGGGGTCGCTCGTTCGACACCTGCCGTTCCGCCCGAGCACGGCCGCTGGCGCCCTGGCGCCAGGCGAGTCGGGGGAGGGGTGGCCACCTCCAGCCCGAGAAGTCGCGGACAAAGTTGCCGCTCTCTCTCTCTCTCTCTCTCTCTCTCTCATAATTACCATCCTTGCAGCTGCATGTCATCGCGGGCTGCCCAGGATGAGGCCAGGACCACGGGCGAGACCCCCAGCTGGGCCCCGAGGCCGACGCAGGGGCGGCGCGCGAAGCGCGGCCAGCTCTGCAGGAGCGCCAGGCCCCTTCCAAAGGGGTCCACGAAGCAACTCCCTGGGAGACGTTGCCCAAAGTCCGATTTGGCGCCGAGCGATGCCACCAAGGCGCCCAGCAGTGGCGCTGCTGCTGGAGCGGGGGATGCCGCCCCCTTGGATGCGAGTCGCTTGGTCAAGTGCTTCTCTGCGTCGACCAGTGGGGACAATGCTGGGGCCATGGAAAGATTTTCCTTCATGGGGCTGCCTCGAGACTGCGGGGGCCAGGCGGCGGCGGCGCAGGAGCATCGCGCAATGTCTGCCGAGCTGCCTCGGCGGGGGCGGGGTCTGAGGGACCTCGGCAATCACGGCGTCTTCGCGCCATGGGAGGTTGGAACATGACGGCGGAGGAATACGACCAGCGCTGGATCAGGGCTGTCCGAGGTTGCCACGACGCTGCCTAATTACGTGATCTTTGCCCGGGCGGGGTCATCGACTGCGCGGTCTGCACCAAAAACCTCACGTCGCGCACCTTGGGGCCCACGGCCGATGAACCCACGCCGCCCCCCTGCCCACGCTGCGGTCTACCTCCCCCTGCTGGCCAACGGCAGGGCGCCACTTTGGACGCCCGAAATGGGTACGGAAAGACTGGGCACAATGCCCAACAACAAATGTTGTCCCAAACCAACAGCGGCCGCTGTTGGGCAAGCGGTCTTCTGTCTCGAACGGACACAGGCCGCGGCGGCGTGTACAGCGAGTCCTACTCAAAATGAACAGGAACTGCTGCTGGGCATTGTACCCATTCTTTCCGTACCCATGTCGGGCGTCCCGATCATCGTAGCCCCCCCCCCTCCGGCCGGCCACCCCTGCCGAGAAAGAGGAAGCGCACGCGCGCACGCGGAGAGAGACACGGAGGGGGGAGGCGGACGTCTAACTTCCCATCACCCTCGCGAATCCGAGTTTGGGGCAGCGAATCCTGCTCAAAATGAGCAGGAACTGCTGCTGGGTATCGTACCCATCCTTGCCGTACCCATTTCGTCCGTGCAGAGCCGCGGCTGCGGGGGCGCGCGGAGCCTGCCGGCCTGCACTGGAGCCGGCGGACCCCGGGCGGCCAGCCGACCTCCGCGTGGCTGCGAGCGGCGCGGCCGTCGCCGCTCTCGTGGGCTGCTGGGAGGTCCAGCGGGGCGGAGGCGCACGCGGGCCCGGGCGGGACCTCAGGAGGAGGAGGAGGAAGAGGAGGAGGAGGAGGAGGAGGTTGAACAGGAGGTCCCATCGCTGCTCCCTGTCGGGGGGCCGCGCACCGCGCAGCTGTCGCCACGCTCGCGGGCTCCCGGGAGCTCCAGAGGGGTGGAGGCACGCGCAGACCCGGGCGGGACCTCGCGGCTACCTGTGGGCTGCGAGCTGCGCAGCTGTCGCCACGTTCGTTGGCTCCTGGTAGGTGCAGCGGAGTCGGGGGTCACGCGCGAGCATAACTGTCGCCACGTTGGGAGGTCCAGCGGAGTCGGGGGCCACGCGGATCCAGCCGAGACCTCGCTGCTCCCTGGGAGCCTACGAATGGCGCAACTATCGCCGCCTTGTGGGGCGCCAGGGAGGCACGGCTGAGATGAGGAAAGCGCAGATCGTACATACCTTGCGATGTGCTGTTTGGAATGAAGCGTCCATGCAAAGATTCGCCTCGCGTAGAGAAGGCGCTGGGCACGTCTCGGGTAATCGTCTAGACTGCGGTGGGCCAACGTCGAACCAACCCCGTGTGCTGATGGACCATTGCAACGGCCCCGTCACCTTGCAGAGTAGCCATCAGCGTAGCGCCTTGAAGAACC
This sequence comes from Prorocentrum cordatum, assembly GCA_963575745.1. Lineage (NCBI taxonomy): Eukaryota > Dinophyceae > Prorocentrales > Prorocentraceae > Prorocentrum > Prorocentrum cordatum. The sequence continues at coordinate 194,769 of CAUYUJ010012547.1, read as the reverse complement.
TCAAGGCTGGCTGTCACCCGCGCGCGGGGCTCCCCCCAAGCGGTGATAGCCCGCGCGGCTAGGGTTAGCCGCGCTGTAATATCCTGGCTTTCTCGTTAGTTTCGGCTGGCTGCGGAGTCCATCAGGCGTGCATTACCCTTACCATCCAGATCCTCCTCACAAATCGCCTTCAGATGTGTCCTCGCAGTCCTCCCTCCTTGGGGAACAGAATGGTACCGATACAGCTACCCCCTGGACCTCTCCTGGGGTGCGTTTTCTCTAAAATTTCGAGGCGAATCCAGCGGTGGCGACGCGGGCCCCCCAGGAGGCCCAAAAAGGGAAAAGCGAGGGAGACGTAGCGGTATGGGTACCCTTTCCTCCTCCTCCTCCTCCTCCTCCTCCTCCTCCTCCTCCTCCTCCTCCTCCTTCTCCTCCTCCTCGTCCATCTCCTCTTCCTCCTCCTCCTCCTCCTCCTCCTCCTCCTCCTCCTCCTCCTCCTCCTCCTCCTCCTCCTCCTCCTCCTCCTCCTCCTCCTCCTCCTTTTCCTCCTCCTCTTCCTCCTCCTCTTCCTCCTCCTCCTCCTCCTCCTCCTCCTCCTCCTCCTCCTCCTCCTCCTCCTCCTTCTCCTCCTCGGAACGGAACTTCGGGGCCGAGTGCCCACCCGACGACAGGCCCCTCAGTGCCGAGACAGGGCGCCGGCGGCAGAAGAGGCTCACAGAGCGCGTCCTTGAATTTCTCGTAGCACCTCGGCCGGCCGGCGGCCGCCACGAGGGGCCGGCAACGAAGAGACGGCACGGGCACCAACGTTCGGGGGAGGCTGGCGAAGATCAGCGGCGAGCGAAAGGGGGGAATGAACTCCTCCTCCTCCTCCTCCTCCCTCCTCCTCCTCCTCCTCCTCCTCCTCCTCCTCCTCCTCCTCCTCCTCCTCCTCCCTCCTCCTTTCCTCCCTCCTCCTCCTCCTCCTCCTCCTCCTCCTCCTCCCTCCTCCTCCTCCTCCTCCTCCTCCTCCTCCTCCTCCTCCTCCTCCTCCTCCTCCTCCGCCTCCTCCTCCTCCTCCTCCTCCTCTCCTCCTCCTCCTCCTCCTCCTCCTCCTCCTCCTCCTCCTCCTCCTCATCCTCAAAGCGAAGGCCTTCCCAGAAGGCGGCGAGACTTCCAGAGACCCTCCGGCCTTCCGAGAGGCTGCTACGTCTTCGGGAAAGGCTCAAAGGATTTCTCGGCAAAACGGCGGAATGCCGAGCCTTCTGGGAAGACCCGCCCCGTCCCACTTCCCCCCGGCCTCGCCGCTGAGAAAACGAAAGCGAGGAGCAGGAGTCGGTCGCAGGCCTCTGTCGTTCGCTGTGTCGTCGTTCCTCCCTCGCCCATCCAAGGTGCTCCACCGCGATCGTCCCCCAATTCTTCTTGGAGAAGGGTCGCGGTGAAAAAACGCTGTCAAGCCTGAGAGCCTCGATACGCCTCGATCCGATCCTGCCCCCCTCGGGCACACGCTACGGTCGGACCTAAGACAAAATGACATTTGTCAAGAAAATCAGAGGCAACAGCGTGGAATGGGGATTCCCCGTCGCAGTGTCCCGGCGGAGATCCGCGGGTGACGCAAGGAGGCCGCGAGGGGGGCACCCACCTCCACGCCCATATCCTGCTTAACGTCCACCACGTCATCCTCCTCCGCCCACCGCAACAAGGCGCGCCGAGGGGTGCAGTGGGAGGGGGTACGCTTCTTAGAAAGAAAGGTGATTCTTAAAAACCCTGTAAAGGCTTCTAAGCAGCCTTTGAGGGTTTCTAAGAAACACCTAGCCTTCTAAGAAGCCGGCCCCCCTCCACGACCCCCTTTCTCGGCGCGCCGCCGAGAATAGCCACGCTGGAGCCATCAAGGTTTGGGTCACAATGGGTACGGACACACACGCTTGTTTTAGCAAGCGCCCCACTCGCCCAACCCCCCAGGGGGATCGACTACCAGGAAGCTGGAACCACACGTGGCTGGATTTACATGTGGAACATGCGGAGGCCACGCGCTGGCTACGCATGCGGCCCGCGTGCCCATCCATAAAAGACCGAACGATGCAAAGACACGCGGTCACATGTGTAGGAATCCCACGCCCAGGCCGGCAATGTCATGGTATCCAGCTTCCTTGTGCAAAGCGGCTTGCACACGAGTGCGCGGCGACTCTACGCGGTGGCTCACGCACGTCTCCGACGCGGCAGACTGCATGAACAAGACGGCGCCGATGCACCTATTTCCGCGGGCAGCTTGCGCGCGGGTGAACGCGCAATCGATCCCCATCGCATCACCCCCCCCCAACTTCAAAGTAGGCGGTGCGACGGACCGCTTCTGTCAAAGCATCGTCTCCCCTTTCGGGGGCGGTTAACCCACCCATCCCGCTAACCAACCATAAAAGCCTTAAATAAACAATAGGTCTGGAGCCTTGTGGAGATCCACTTGCGTGGAAAAGGGAGGGGGCAGAAGTTGTCCGACCCCAATCATTGTGAGCTCTCTACCCTTCCTCCGTCTCCCCTCCCTCCCCCCCTACTTCCTTCTCCCTCCCGCCTCCCTCCTCCCTCCCCCCTCCTTCCCACCTCCCTCGCACCCTTCCTCCGCCCCAGATCCCGTGGAGGAGGACGGAAGGTGAGCGGTGCGGTTGCGGTTGCGCGCCCGCGGGCGGGTTGAAATGTGTCGCCCTGTTGGGGTTGCGGTTGCGCGCCCACGGGCGGGTTGAAATGTGTCGCCCAAATTGCGGTTGCACGCCCGCGGGAAGGTTGAAATGTGTCGCCCGGTCGCGGTTGCGGTTGCGCACCCGCGGGCGGGTTGAAATGTGTCGCCCAGTTGCACTTACGGTTGCGCGCCCGATGGCGGATCGAAATGTGTCGCGCAGTTGCGTTTGCGGTTGCGCGCCCGTGGGCGGGTCGAAATGTGTCGCCCAGTTGCGGTTGCGCGCCCGCGGGCGGGTTGCAATGTGTCGCCCAGGTGCCTGTGCGGTTGCGCGCCCGCGGGCGGATTGAAATGTGTCGCCCAGTAGCAGTTACGGTTGCGCGCCCGCGGGCGGGCCGGAATGTGTCGCCCAATTGCGGTTGCGGTTGCGCGCCCGCGGGCGGGTTGAAATGTGTCGCCCAGTTGCACTTACGGTTGCGCGCCCGATGGCGGATCGAAATGTGTCGCGCAGTTGCGTTTGCGGTTGCGCGCCCGTGGGCGGGTCGAAATGTGTCGCCCAGTTGCGGTTGCGCGCCCGCGGGCGGGTTGCAATGTGTCGCCCAGGTGCCTGTGCGGTTGCGCGCCCGCGGGCGGATTGAAATGTGTCGCCCAGTAGCAGTTACGGTTGCGCGCCCGCGGGCGGGTCGGAACATGTCGCCCAATTGCGGTTGCGGTTGCACGCCCGCGGGCGGGTTCAAAGGTGTCGCCCAATTGCGGTTGCGCGCCCGCGGGCGGGCTGAAATGTGTCGCCCAAGTGCGGTTTCAGTTTCGCGCCCGCGGGCGGATCGAAATGTGTCGCGTAATTGCGGTTGCGGTTGCGCGCCCGAGGGCGGGCTGAAATGTGTCGCCCAATTGCGGGCGGTTGCGCGCCAGCGGGCGGGTCGAAATGTGTCGCCCGCGGGCGGGCCGGAATGTGTCGCCCAATTGCGGTTGCGGTTGCGCGCCCGCGGGCAGGTCGAAATGTGACGCCCAGTTGCGGTTGCGGTTGCGCGCCCGCTGGCGGGCTGAAATATGTCACCCAGTTGCGCTTGCGCGCCCGCGGCCGGATTGAAATGTGTCGCCCACTTGCGGTTGCGGCTGCGCCCGCGGACGGGTCGAATAGTGTCGCCCAGCTGCGGTTGCGGTTGCGCACCCGCGGGCGGGCCGGAATGTGTCGCCCAGTTGCGGTTGCGCGCCCGCGGGCGGGCTGAAATGTGTCGCCCAGTAGCGGTTGCGGTTGCGCGCCCGCGGGCGGGTCGAAATGTGTCGCCAGTTGCAGTTGCGCGCCCGCGGGCGGGTTGAAATGTGTCGCCCAATTGCGGTCGCGCGCCCGCGGGCGGGTTGAAATGTGTCGCCGATGTACGGTTGCGGTTGCGCGCCCGCGGGCGGGTTGAAATGTGTCGCCCAGTTGCGGTTGCGGTTGCGCGCCCGCGGGCGGTTCGAAATGTGTGGCCCAGTTGCGGTTGCGCGCCCGCGGGCGGGTTGAAATGTGTCGCCCCGTTGCGGTTGCGCGCCCGCGGGCGGGTTGAAATGTGTCGCCCAGGTACGGTTGCGGTTGCGCGCCCGCGGGCAGGTTGAAATGTGTCGCCCAAGTTCGGTTGCGTTTGCGCGCCAGCGGACGGTTCGAAATGTGTCGCCTTTTGCGGTTGCGCGCCCGCGGGTGGTTTGAAATGTGTTGTTCAAGGAGCCCTCCTGACGTTCAGTCAGTCAATCAGTCAGTCAGTCACTGGCGGGCACGGAATTTCACCCGGCTCCGCCGGGAATGAGACCCTCCGCTGGCCCAAACTGAAGAATATTCCAGGGCACCCTCCACCCGGATGCACAAGAACATCCAAGAAGCACGAAGAATAGTGGGGCACCCTTCCCCAAACCGACCACGATCGTATACCTCGGCCAAACCCTCACACAGATCAGTGATCCGCGCTGATCCACGCTGATCCACGCGCTCAGACCCGTGTTTGCGTCTCCTAGATCCCCGGCCTGATAAGCAACAGAAGTACCCGTAGTCCTCTGAGAGGGGACCTACGTCAGCGGGGCCAGAAACATCATTAGGGATACGGGGATCGGTCGTTTTGTTTGCAGATGTTTCGGACTAGACCAGCCACAGGTGTTAAGGAATAACCCTAATACCCGAGGACCAAATTTAGGCCACGAATGTATTGTGTTCTTAGGGTTAAGAGTTGTATTATGCTGAATGACGACTTCCTCGCGCGCGCGATCGCGCAGAGCGCTGGGGCTGCGCGCAGGCGTGCCACCCTCTCGGCCTGGGGAGGCCGTCGGAACGGCGGGGGGCGCACGCACGCGCGCTCGGCCATCCTCCCTACCTGGTCCCTGCCACCCCCTCACCCCTTCTCCAACGCCTGCCTTCTCCTCCTCGTCCTCGTTCTCCGCCTCGTCCTCATCCTCGTCGTAGCTATCTCGTCCTCCTCCTCCTCCTCCTCCTCCTCCTCGTCCTCGACGTCGTCTTCGCCCTCGTCCACACCCGTTTGCCCCCTCCTCCCACGCATGCTGCTGCCGAGTCCTCGTCCTCTTGTCTTCGTTCTCCTCGTCCTCGTCCCAGTCTCGCCTCGCCCTCGTCCACCTCCGCCTCGTCCTTCATCCGCCTCCTCGTCCTTGTCCTCCCCGCCTGCACCCTCCTTCGCCCTCTTCCTGCCGCCTCGCCCCAGCTCCTGCTCCTCCCCACTCCCTCCTCCTCCTCTTCCTCCTCCTCCTCAACCATCTCCAGACGCCGACGCTGCTGGCATTAGACTCCATCTGGGATGCTGCCATCACCCCGCCCCAAGCCCACTCGCCCCTGCGGGGGATGCTCAAACTAAGGCAGATGTGAGGCAACAGAGAGTGAGCGAACCTCCACGGGGCGGGGCGCCCCTGCGTCCCCTGGACCGGCGCCTCCTCCCGAGTCGTTTTTTTGCTGCGGCCCTGGAGCCCAGCGAGGGCCCCCCAAGAGGCCGAACATGGCAGACGCTGCCCGCCTCGATGTCTCCTCCACGCGAGCGGGGTCTGGGCCTGCGTGCTGCGTGCGCCCGGCGTTCCCTCCTCCTCCTCCTCCTCCCCCTCCCCCTCCCCTCCTCCTCCTCCTCCTCCTCCTCCTCCTCCTCCTCCTCCTCCTCCTCCTCCTCCTCCTCCTCCTCCTCCTCCTCCTCCTCCTCCTCCTCCTCCTCCTCCTCCTCCTCCTCCTCCTCCTCCTCCTCCTCCTCCTCCTCCCGTCGGCGATGAATGGAAGATTGGGGGCCGATGCTCAGCCCCCTGAGCCTGTCCCTGTCTGCTCGGATCACGGCTGAGGTTGCTCAGGGGATCGGGGGGGCTACGAGTGGATGCCGAGGTGGGTTGTGTCTGGCCTGAGCTAGTGGATCCGCCACCGTGCCTGCACGGAGTGGGCATGTTAGAATGCGTGTCTGTTGTCTTGGAGGTTCTTGAGCGCTGTCTATCTAGCCCCCGCCCATGGCCGCACACGTCCTCAGAAAATCACCCCTTCAACAATTGCTTTTCCATGGTCTTTTCGCCCTCCCGACGGCAAAAATGGCCCCCAAGAGGGCTTCCACGACAGCCAAAAAAGATACCAAAACGGCAGCGCAAGACGGCTCAAGATACTCTGAAGACGGCCTCAAGACGGCCCGAGAGACCCCAGAGACGGCCCAAGAGGGCTCCAAGAGGCTTTCCAGGAGAACGCGAGGAGGGCAACATTCTTTACGTTTTCTGGTGTGTCGAAGGATTTTGAGATTCTCGCCTATTTGGATTCCCGACCGCCCAAGACGGCCCAAGGGACTTCCAAGATAGCTCGATGACAGCCCTTGCGGCCCCCAAGAGGGCCCCGAGTCGGCCGAAGAGGACACCAAGATCGCCCAAGAGGCCCCCAGGAAGGCCCCAAGACGGCACCTAAGCGCACCAAGAGGGCACCAAGACGACCCAGAGAGGCCCCCCAGGCGGCCTCCCAATGCGCCAGACGGGCCGATCGCCTCCAGAAGATAGCCCAAAAGGCCCCAAGAGCCCCCCAAGAGGCCCCAAGAGGGTCGGGACACGCTTTCCCCTCCTCGTCCTCATGTTCTCCCTCTTCTTCTCCTCCTCCTCCAACTTCGACTCCCTACAGCGCGGACGAAGGCGATGTCGGGATCACGCCCGTCCCCAGTTCACGCCCGTGCCTCAGAATATGAACTCGACGCGCTTCCTACCGCGCGGGCGAAGACGCGGTCAAGTTTACAACCCGTCCTTCTCAGACCACTCGTCGGAATTGCGCTGTTCCTACACTGAGCCTCCTTCCTGCAGCGTTGTTGTGCAGGCACGATGGCGGGCTCGCCACAGGCAGCTGGACAACTGGGCTACACCCAAGTGGCTTAAAGGGGTTTGGTAACTCTGCTAAATGGGCTCCGCTCACCTAGCCCAGATCTCCGGAGGCCGTCTCGGGCACCTGCAGTAAACTTGTAAGCTAGGTTGGGCCGGGCATTGCCCACCTTGACATCCAGTTGGGTGCACCCCTATCCCATCGGCAACCCCAGCAGTCACCCAAGCACGAGCCCGCGACTTGGGGACAGCCTGGGGATCTGAATTGGGGGGGACGCAGCCAAATCCGCTCCAAATCGGCCCCCAGACCGAGAAAGGCAGAGCATCTTCTCGAATCCAGAGCCTCGAACCTCGCCCCCCTTCCTGCTGGCCAGAACCAGTGCTGTGCTCATCAGGCCCCGAGACGGCTCCCACCCCCGACTTCCTCCCCGCTCCACTCCAGGCGTCCCCGCGCGGGCAGCTGGTCGCGACCGATCGAAACCGATTCGTCGCGACTGGCCAGTTGCGGCCGACTTTGAAGCAAATCGGTTGCGACGGACATCGGAATTCGGCGTAAAATCGGCAGCGACCGATCCCGTCGATCGCGACAAGACTAGTTCCTGCGGCAACTCATGGGAGCCTCCCATACCATTGGACGTCACTGCGGCAACTCCGATGATCAACGTCACTCGAGTCCCTTCTCAGAGCAGTGCCGAGGCCCTGGCATGAACGCGCACTCTGCGGCGAGAGGTACACCGCGCATGGGAATACGCCACGCCGATACAACCTAGCTGGACTGCAGACTTCTACGCGGGCACGGCGGCGTATCGACCTGAGTACGTGCGGCTATACCGCGCCAAAAGAAACTCGCGCGTGCATAATCCTTACCAGTGAAGATTGCTGGACACGTACAGGTGTTCATACCATCTTGTTGTCTCTTGTTGGCTCTTGCGAACCGATGATCGACGCTAGTCGACGCTAATCGACGCTAAATTGACGCTAATCGACGCTAAATCGACGCGACTCGACGCTAAGTCGGCGCTATCTCATCGATCACGAGACGCGACTCGACCCATGAAATCTAAAGTCAAAGTTATGAGCGTACACAAGGCTGCCATGACCTGCTACCGAAGAAACATCTGGCATCCCACGAGCAGGAGCTCCCGGCGTCCCTGCACGGGCGGCGCCTGGATCACGCTGCCCCCGGCCGCGCCAGCGCTGGTGCGGAAGTGCACCAGGTCTGGCCCCGCGAGGCCACCACGGCGCCCTGGCGCGCGGGGGGGGGGGGCGAGGACACATCGAAGCACCAAGCACAGCACGCACACCCCTCCCTGGGAGCAGCTCTCGGCTCCAGAGCGTCAGCGTCGCCGTCGCCGTCGTCGTCCTCGTCGTCGTCGTCGTCGTCGTCGTCGTCGTCGTCGTCGTCGTCGTCCTCGTCGTCGTCGTCGCCGTCGTCCCCCTTCAGAGTCGGGGGCACGGGCCGTACGGCCTTCGCAATCGGAAAGCGGAGACCTGCATCAGCAGAAACGGTCGGAGCTGCGCGCGGGAATTCCTCGGGTCGGCGCCGGGCCCCCCTCGCGGCGCCTCTGGGCGCCGTCCCGCGCGCCCGGGGCGCGGGGTCCGGCGCCGATCCGAGAACTCCGCGCGGTCCTCCGAAAATCTACGTTCATGGTTCTTGCTCCTCCCTCGAACAAAAAAAAAAACAGGGGGACGCAAATATAATATACATCGACACACAGATTACCCGTAGGTTTCGATCTAACTGTCCTCGTGGATGCGCGCGCTCCCCTCCACTTCCCGTGTCCCCAAAATGGCGGGTTCCCGCAACCCCGAACCAAGGAGCCTTCTGCCATGTTCTGGGGAGGCCGGCCTCTCCTCCGCCAAGGCGACCTTGCTCTCCTGCCTTCGGGGATGGACGGACCCCCCCTTTAGCAAAACGTGGTTTAGTGCAAACGACGTGAGGCCCAAACCTGGCGGGCGCAAGCCTGAAAAATAACGGCCACGGCGCCCTCTCGAAAACCGAAAACGGACAACTCACTAATCGACGTGTCACTGTTGGGGGTTCTGTCCACCCCCGATTCCTCGGCTATACGCAAGAGTGGTCCTGGGTAAGAGTGACCTGTGGTGCGCGACTTGTTGGGGGGCCGCAGGGGGGCCAAGCCTGGGCGCGCAAGCAGCTGCTACCGCTTCGTTTTCAGCCATCTGGGGACCCGTCAGTGCCCGCAGCAGAGGTCACTCCGGCGAAAGGCCACTCTTACGTCTAGTCGACACTTCCGCGCGCTCCCGCCGCCCTCCGGTCGCCCTCCGCCGAGGGAGGAGCCGGCGGCCCCTTCGGCCCTCGAGGGCGGGGCCGCCCCAGGAAGGCCTCGAGCGTGGGCACGCAGATCCGCCTGTCTGCTGCGGTGGTGCGGCCAGTCCCAGGACAGGGGAACGTCCTTCCAAGAGCATGGAGCCCTCCGCCGGCCAAACTGAAGAGCATTCGCGGCTACCCGCCCAACTAAAGATCCCGCCACGGTCACATCGAAGCTCGGAAACTGTGGCATGAGCAGTACAAGGGAATGCAAGCTGGGCGGCAATTCTTGGGTTGCTACCAACGTCTTCGCGGTTCATCCCAAACCTCCAGGGCCTCGGGACCCACTTGTTGTCGCGAACCCGAGTTACCAATATGGCAACATGTCTTGGAGTAAAGGCTGGCAGAGATAGGCCTTGCAGAGCGAGTGGAGCCAGGTGAGCACAACTAAATGAGCAAGCGAGACTGCGGTGTGCCACTGTTTGCCCAAGTGCAGAGGCTGGCCATGCGTAGTGGCTGGCCTTTGAAGATGGTGAACTGCTTGAGATAGCCGCGCCAAATCCCCCACCCTGTCTCGTAATCTATTCCAAACAACCTTCCCAGTAGACAGCGCAGCAAGTTGGTGAAAGATAAGCACAGAGACTGGTAATCTATGTTGCGCGGCCGCGCCCTATAGTAGGGGGGCCTGAAAAAACTGCGCGCTTTGAATGTGAGGAGCAAGATGTGCGACCGCGGCCTGCTGCGAGCAACCACCCGTCCCAGTCCACCCACCTAAACAAAATCAATCACCCGCCCAATAGACAGTGCAGCAAGACTGACGGAAGATGGACGTAAGGCGAGAGGTCCGAGCGTATCGAGAAGCATGGCTGGGAGTGTGGGTTGCGATGGCCACGCATCAGACTGATGAGCAAGGCCACCTTCGTAAGCATCAGAAGAAGACGAATGATCATATATATATATATATACAAACAAGGATAACCAAGAAAGAATGGTAATCCGAAGTCCTCGCTGTGCGGAAATTGGTGTTCTGGAAGCCGTGGTCGTGGAAAGATGTGAGGTCGTACCCTCTACCAAAACACTTTGTGTAATAGTAGTTGATGCCCGCCGCACTACTGCCCTAGTCGTTGTGGTAGGTGTAGTTATATGCCGCCGTACCACACACAAGTTGTTTGTAGCGCTGTTCATGTCAAAATTGCTCCGTGTGGTAGTCCTGTACCACCCCCAGTACTCACTGCCGCCAGCCTGTGCGGTGGGGAACCTTGGTTTCGGTGCTGGTGGGGCTTTGTACTCAGGTACTGGGAATTTGGGCTTGGGCATGTTTGGTGCTTCCATTGCAGAAGTTTCCCCTGTCGCTATCGTAGCCCTGCATTGCATAGGTTGCACTGTCGCGCTTCTACCAGATGTTGTCCGTACTGCTGCTACTGGCGTAGTGCCTCCATGTACTGCAAGAGCCTCTGACCGATGCCGTCTTCGACGTACTGTTTTTCGAGGTGCTCTGTATATGCTGGCATTGGAGTAGATCCGGGTTGTCCATCTAGGATGTGGGTCGGTGGCGCTGCTGGTCGGAAGTCCATCTGCCTGGTGGCAAATGTTTGTGGTGCTAGCTCTCTTGCTGTTGATTCGGTGAGCCAGCGTTGTGCCCGTGCTGCCTTAGGTGGGCAGGAGGCTGGGATCCTGAGACTTGGTGAAGGAGGGTGCATTGGACTTATGGTCACTCGAGTAGTGCGGGTCTGCTCCTTGGCGGGTGCGTTTGCACCTGTCGGTCGCTGGTCAGGCGTGGTAGTGGCTTCTTGCTGCGCATCTGCGGCTGATTGTTGTTCTGGCTGTGGTGTGTCTTCAGCGGAGCTGTCGTTGCTGTAAGAATACGATGGCGTTGCGGGAGTATTGTGGACGTTGTCTGGAAAGCCGCTTGGTTTGCAAATGTGCTGCAACAGGCATGCAGTGTCGCGTATGCGAACTGCCCAATCGTACTCCATTGTGTCGTCGTCGTCGTAGCAAGAGCGAAGCTAGCATGAGACCGTGAGTATGGCTTCCTTGGCAATGTCCTTCATTCTTGTCGTGGCGGCTGAGGAGGAAGATGCCTGTTGGTGATGCTGACTGCTACTCTGAAGTCTTCGCTGAGTATGTAACACCCTGCGAAGTTATGACTGTTGTGCCCTCGCTGTAGACGTGGTTGGCCATGTAGTCGTGGCCACAATCGCGGGAGGTGTGAGTCTGCCGAGACTGCGTCGCCCAGCGTTCAGTACTTGGTCGTCTCGGTCGGTGGAAGATTGAATGTTGAAAGTCGCGTCGCAGGTGGGTCGGCCCTGAGCGGTGGATAAGGTAGGGCTTGGCGATGCCTGTTGCGGATGAAGTACTCGATGTTGTCTGCTAAGTATTTGTGCCAGCCTGGTAACAGTAGGCTCCTCGCCGTCCTTCTCCTCCTCCTCCTCGTCCTCCACCGCCTTCTACACCTCCTCCTCCTCCTGCTCCTCCTCCTCCTCCCTCCTCCTCCTCTGCCTCCTCCTCCTCCTATCTGCTTATTCTCCGCCTCCTCCTCCTCCTCCTCCTCCTCCTCCTCTTCCTCCTCCTCCTCCTCCTTCTGCTCCTCGTCCTCCTCCCCCTCCTCCTCCTCCTCCTCCTCCTCCTCCTCCTCCTCTTCCTCCTCCTCCTCCCCCTCTTCCTCCTACTGCTCCTCCCCCACCTGCGTGCGGCCCTGTCGCGCCCGCCGCTGCCGCAAATCTGGCACAGGCAGGTGGAGGAAACCCAGCAGCACGAATTGCGCAGGGCAGATCGGCCGAGAGGGATTGAGGAGGACGATGCCACCGGTGCTTCCCATGTCAGGCAGAGCATCGGTGTCTCTCCTCGGGTGGGGGTCATCTTTGCGGGGGAGCCCCACCTCCTCCTCCTCCTCCTCCTCCTCCTCCTCCTCCTCCTCCTCCTCCTCCTCCTCCTCTCTCTTCCTCCTCCTCCTCCTCCTCCTCCTCCTCCTCCTCCTCCTCCTCCTCGATATTCTTCTCCTCCACCCTCGCATCCACGGCTCGGCGCGTCCGCGGCTCGCCTTTGCCCCTCTGCCGCCTCACCCTCCTGGCCGCGAACCGGAAGTTCACGACCATCTCGCCCCCAGAGCAGGACGCCTGGCCTGAGCAGGGAGAGAGGACTCCGGGGTCGAACTGCGATGATCGAGGACCGATTCTCGAGAGGGCCGAGGAGTCTTCGAGATCGAACTCCTGGGCCTCCTGGGGCGCCCTCGTGGCCACGGCTGGAGACGCCACGAAGTTCTGGTCGCATCGCGCCTCGCGGCAAGTCTCGGGGACGACTTTTGAGACGGGGGGGGCTCATGCCTGGGCGTTGCACATCGCAAAATCGGCAGGACGTTCTACGTATTCGGCCACGGATGCCATCTTCCACCCCCGGAACCCTCAAAAAAGACTCCGGACGAAACATCTGCCTGGGAAGAGAGGTCGAGATCCCAGGCATGTAGGGGATGGAGAGCAACGTATCAAAAATTACGTTGTGATTGCTTCCGACATGTTCGGCTTTGGGCAGGGGGCGTTGCTTCGGGTACTATCCGAGACCAGCTGTTCTGCAGGAGGAGGTGGAGAGGGCGGGGGACCGCGCTTTGGACAAATCACAACCATTCAGCTAGATTGGACGGCATGGTTTTTCGACAGCGGATGTACGAGCGCCGATGCTGCACTCAACCTGCCAGGAGTTTCGCCCCAAGCAAAGCAAAACGCGGAAACGCTTCAATACTGTGACACGCGCGCGCTGGCGAGGATGTGGGACCGCTCCCCACATGAGCAAGGGCCGTGAGCGTTCGGGGACGAACAGTGCGTGATGAAGGCACAATCAAAATTGGTGCTCTCGAAGTAGCTGTAGACGGCACGATCTATGCGTCCTAGATGGGGTCCGAGTGGATGGGGTCGGAGGATCACGCCGCATCGCCGATGCATCGGCGGTACATCGCCGACGCATCGGCGATGCATTTGCGATGCACCGGCGATGCGAACGTCAAGAAATCGGGACCCGCATCGAGCCGCATCGCCAATGCATCGGCGATGCGGCGCGACCCCCGACCCCATCTACTCGAACCCCATGTGGTAGGCCTAGATATCAAGATTAATGCTCGGCCCGGGTGCGGAGCGAGCGCACAGATGTAAGCAGACGTGCAGGCATGCGTCCTGTATTCGCGACACTCCGCTCCACCGTCTGCCGCCACGGCCGCGCTGTGCGGACGCCTGCGCCGCGGCAAAAAAACGAGCACGCGGTTCGTCCCACTAGAGGTCCCTTTCCTAGATTCAAGCAAAAAAAAAGTGCATGGCACTTTGGCCCCCGACCCCACCCCACCACATCCTTATTTTTAATGATTAAACACCCCCAAACCCCGACCCAGCCGGCCGATAGCAACCCCGCCGTCCTAACAAACACAACCATACAAACTCAACTTATTTCTCGATAACATGTCGTCGAGTTGCGAAAACTGTAGCCGGAATGAGACGGAATGAACCTCGTTTGGGTATCCCTAAGCGGGTGGTCGCGTCCGACCTTATTATATATATATATGATTTTTTTGTTTTTTAACAAAAAACAATGTTCTCGACAACATAGACGTTCTTGTCGTCGGCGCTGCGAAGCGTGTAGCACGAATGGGACGGAATGAACATCGCTTGGGCATCCTTAAGCGGGTGGCCGCGTCCTACCTGTCAAAAGACAATACACAGTCAACTTCGTGCTCGACAACATGGATGTTTTTGTCGTCGGCGCTGCGAAACGTGTAGCAGGAATGGGACGGAATGAACATCACTTGGGTAACCCTAAGCGGGTGGTCGCGTCCTACCCATCAAAAAACCATGCACTGTCAACGTTTTTCTCGACAACATGGATTTTCTAGTCGTCGGCGCTACGAAAAGTGGAGCAAGAATTGGACGCGGCGCACATCGCGCGCGGACGCCTGGCCAACCCTACGCGGGACCCCCGTCGCAACTGCCAAAAAACACCGCAACGTCGACGCCGCCACGGCCGCGCTGTGCGGACGCCTGCGCCGCGGCAGAACAAAAAACGGGCACGCGGTGCGCCCCATTAGAGGTCGCTTTCCTTAGATTCAAGCAAGTTCATATGCATTGCATTTTGCCCCCCCCCTCCCCCACCCCACCCCACCCCATCCATATTTCTTATGATTAAACACCCCGATAGCAACCCCGCCGTGCTAACAGACAAAGCACACAAACTCAATTTGTTTCTCGCCAACATGTCTTCGAGCTGCGAAAATTGCAACAGGAATCAAACGGAATGAACATCGATTGGGCGTCGCTTGAGTAACCCAATGCAGGTGGTCGCACCCGACCTACCCAAAAAAAACAATACAAAGTCAACGATTTCCTCGACAACATAGATTTTTTGTCGTCGGCGCTGCGAAACGTGTAGCAGGAATGGGACGGAATGAACATCGCTTGGGCAACCCTAAGTGGGTGGTCGCGTCCTACCTGTCCAAAAAAACAATACAAAGCCAACGTTAATTCTCGACAACATGGACAGTCTTGTCGTCGACGCTGCGAAAAGTGAAGCAGGAATGGGACGCGGCGCACATCGCGCGCGGACGTCTGGCCAACCCTACGCGGGACCCCCCGTCCTACCTGTCAAAAAACACCGCAACGTCGACGTTTTTCTTGCCAACATGTACTCTCTCCTCGTCGGCGCTGCGAATCGCGTAGCGGGAATGGGACGCAGCACACATCGCGAGGGGACGCCTGCTCTTCACCATTGACTTTCTTGTCGTCGACGCTGCGGCCCGTCGGGTTGAGGAGCTGGGCGGGCGGCAAGTCAGAATGCTTCATGCAAGTGCGGTTCGCCGCCGGCGCACCCGTTGTCGTGTCCACGTAAGAGAGACCCCTCTCCCTCCCCTCCTCCTCCTCTTCGTCCTCCCCCTCCTCCATGCGCGGCAGGGGCGAAACGATTGGCGGTGCAGCGCGCGTGGCTGGAATGAGACGCGATGCACTGCGCGCGCTGGACATGTTGTCGCCGACGATGCAACATGAGAGGCCAGAGCGGGGCGCGGCGTACATCGCGCGCGTCCTTGTTTCTCGTCGACGCTGCTCAATACGCGGCGGGAATAGGACGCAAGTCATGTCGCGCGCTGAACGTGTAGCCGCCCGCGATATAAGATGAGCGACAGGCGTCGGACGCGACGCACTTGCTTCTTATGCTGTGGGAGGGCAGGTGGGAGTGGACGGAGCCCTCTGGCTCGTTCGAGCCGGCTAACTTGACCCCCCCCCCCACCCCCCCCCCACCCCCCACCCCACACCCCACCCGCCCCCCCCTCCCCTCCGCGCCGCCTTTTCTAACAGCGCTGGGCCGAAAAGGCGTGCAAGTCAATCCCAGCTTGCGTGAAGTCCAGATGTTGTTGCGGGCCTGGCCAGGCCTCCATACCTCCCCCTCCGTGCAAGTAAACCTGCCAGCCTCTGAAAATTAAGCTGCCTCCTGCGAGGAAGCACATCACGAAAACTTTGTGTTCGTCCCCATGGCGCCCAATAGCGCGCCGAATCACGCGCAGAGCGGTCACAATGCGTCTCCCTCGCATGGCGTTGTTGGGCGCTGTTGATCGCTGTTTGGCTGTTTGGCAGCATGTGAACGCTATTTGGCGCTACTGGGCGCTACTGGGCGCTATTGCGCGCTCTTGGGCGCCATTCGCCGACATTCGTTCAATTCGGCGTTGGACAAACCTCCCTTCAGTAAACCACCCTTAAATGAAAACGGCCTAAGTCCGAAATCAACGGACCTGGACCCGCAAACATGACGGCCGCGACTCCCTCTCGCGAACCGAAAACGGCGAATTCGCTCATCGACGTGTCAGGGTAGGAGATCTATCAACCTCCGATCAATCCAGAACGAGCAGAAACTTTCGTGAGTTACTATCTAACCACTGCTACCTCCCCCCCCCCGCGAGCCCCCCTGGGCGTGCTGCGCCACGCGGAAGCGTCCGGTTGACTAAGGGGAAGAGGCGTTGGGGAGGCAGGGCTCCCGAGGAAGCAGGGAGCTCTTTGCTGCTCGACGACAGCTTGGCGCATGGTGTGCTCGGTACCGCTCTGTCTGTCGGGAACTGTGGCTATCGCGGCCTGAGACCAGACCAGTGCAACAACAGAACAAGACAGGGAAACGATGAACAAGGAAGGTCTGCCCCCTCGCTCCAGAACCTCGCAGGGCGGGGGAGCAGGGAGCAGGTAGGAAGGACGAGGTGACGGAGGAAGAACAAATTTCAGTTTCCCTCCATTGGTCCTCCCCTCGTCCTGGCCCCTGTCGCCCTCCGTCCTTTCCCCGCAAAGGGCTTCCTAGGCCCTCCCACTCTGCTTCGCTGTGTGAATGGAATTGAGACTTCGCGTGCGACGTGCAACGGAGGCGGGGGAGGAGGGGGAGGAGGGGGGGGAGGAGTAGGAGTAGGAGGAGGAGGAGGAGGAGGAGGAGGAGGAGGAGGAGGAATAGGACAAGCTGACTGCCTGACGCGCCTCTCGCCCTGCGGGATCCACGGTCGCAACACCGCAAAACACCTCTTGGAGCGCTGGACGTCCAAAGGGGGCGCCGCACCTTTAGTAACGCCAGCGGCGCAGTCAGTGAAGCAACCCTCGGGGGGGCTGTCCTGAGCGCAGCCCAGGGCCTCACCCACATCTCGTCTTCCCTACTCCCTCCTCCCCATCATGCCTCCCCCTCCTCTCCCTTTTCCTCCTCCTCCTGCTCCCCTGAGATCCGAAGTCACGCAACACATGCAACACAGTCGGACTTGATTGGAGAGGACACGCGAGAGGACACAAGACCCTTCCGAGGGCCACCTTGCACTAGGAATGCAGAAGGCATTGGTCGCGAAAAACAGGACGCAAGGGTACCCTCGATTTGGCAGAGTCGACCTACTAATCAGAGCCGACTGCCCGTTTCAAAAGACAACCAAATCCCTGGACCCGAGTTCCTGCTGCATTTTTCACAATCCGGATCGATCCGCGAGGGTCCAGGGGGCCCAAACACGACGAAATCGTCTGGCGAGAAAAATTGCGACGCCAAGACTTCAGGTCGGCGGCGAACGAGGGCGGGAGAAGGCCTTTTCAGAGGGCGGCGGGGCTTCTCAGAAGCCCTCTGGCGTTCGGAAAATGCTCGGCGTCGTCGAGGAAGGCTCAGAAAACTTGGCAGAAGGCCCGGGGCCTTCCGAATCTTCTGACAAGGCCCGCCCCCCTTCCCCGCCCCCTCGGGCTCACCGCCGATCAAGGACCCTCCCCCTCCACCTCCTCCTCCTC
>CAUYUJ010012547.1:170254-177223 GCA_963575745.1 Prorocentrum cordatum | reverse complement strand
TCCTCCCCTTCCTCCTGGTCTCACCTCCCATCGCGCGAGGAGGAGCGGGGGGCGGGGACCCAGACCCCCGACGCCAGGGTTGCTCACGGCGCAGACCCCCGGAAAAGCCCCGACCCGTTCCCCGAGACCAGATGCCCATCCCGACTCTCCCGGGTCGCCTCGTAAACACCAGGGCCCGTCCAGGGCGCCCCCGGAGGCCGACCATCGCATCAGCGCAGTCCGTCGCTACTTCCCCACGACGCGACAGGACGACGCGACAGGCTCTTCCTTCATTCCCGACGCCACCGAGGCACGAAAGCCATGGCGAGAGACTGAAACAAGAAAGGGCGGAGGTGGACGCCTGAGGAGGAGGAGGAGGAGCAGCAGCAGCAGCGGGAGAGGCAGCAAGAACAGGGGGAAGAAAGGGATGGGCACTGCGGGAGCTGCCTGGGTGCCGCATTCTCCCCCGCTCCCGGCTTCTTCCCGTGCGGGGAAGGCGGGAGGAAGAGGGCGGTCTGTTGGTCGGCCGGACGCTCCCCACGTGATCCGGGTCCGAGCTCCAGTCGAACAGATGCGTATCGGCGTGCGCAACCAAGAGTACTGTGCTCCCCGCGTCGTCAAGAGCGCGGAGGGCCCCCAAGCCCAAACCGGGGACACCAGGGTCAGCTGGGTCGGAATCCCAGCTGTTCGAACGGATTTCTCATGCCATCGAGCAAGAGACCTAAGAAGACGCGGGAGGAGAAGCCCAGCGTATCCAGAGGTTCGTTACGCACGCCCAACAAAGCGGGAAGGGGGGCGCGCCTGGCAACGAAGTCGCTGATGACGCAGCGGAGGGGAGCAAGAGGAGGAAAAGGAGGAGGAGAACCAGTGTAAACCCAAGATTCATCAACGATGTTGGAAGAAACCCTCCCTCCAAGCTCCATCTTCACAGGCCCCTTCAAAGGCTCATTTCCACTGAAGGGACTGCCTCGTTGTTAGACAACCGTTTGAAGACCCAGAACCGTGTCAAAACAAAATTCTCGGGACTCCAACGCCACGGATCAACCCAACTGCTGCGTATTGACGATCCTGAATCGTGCTAGAATACCATTTCTGGGACTTCACCGCGAATCAACGTAACTGTGGCACCATCATAATCCGGAGTATTTCCAAAACGACATTCTGGTACGTTGACCCTGGGAACCCGTAAGACTCTTGCAATGTTTAGGACGAATGTGCGCGGCGCTCAGGCGAGAGTAAAAAGGAGCCGCCCACAATCCGCAAATATTTAAAACGAGTCTGCGCGGAGCTGAAGCGAGAACCACATTTTAAAAACGACAAGTCATCAATCCGTGAAGCTCTTGCGCACCGTGAAAACGAATCTGCGCGGCGCTACGGCGAGAGCCACATGTTGAAAACGGCCGGCCATCCATCGGTGAAGCTGTTCCCACTTTCAACTTCAGGGTCATAAATGGTGATGAAGTCTCATGCGAAATGCCGGGCCCGCCCTTTCGACTGGCCTCGGGGTGTGACAGGGAGGAGTTGCTTATAAGGAGAAGGAATAGAGGAGGAGGAGGAGGAGGAGGAGGAGGAGGAGGAGGAGGAGGAAGTAGAGGAGCAGGAGGAGGAGGAGGAGGAGGAGGAGGAGGGGAGGAGGAGGAGGAGGAGACGAGCGTAGGATGACGCGGGAGGATGAGGGGTAGGAGGAGACCCCCGCGGCTGCTGGGCGCCGCGCAGATGGGCCACGCATCGGACTCGTACGGCGCGTCGGGGGCGTCCCTGCCGCGCCCCATGGCGCCCCCATTACCCCTCGAGGGGGGACACTTGGGAGAGACAGGCTCCTCCTCCTCCTCCTCGTCCTCCTCCTCCTCCCTCCCTCCTCCTCCTCCTCCTCCTCCTCCTCCTCCTCCTCCTCCTCCTCCTCCTCCTCCTCCCCCTCGTTTTCCTCCGCCTCCACTTCGTTACGTTCCTCCTCCTCACTACTCCTGCTCCTCCTCCTCCTCCTCCTCCTCCTCCTCCTCCTCCTCCTCCTCCTCCTCCTCCTCCTCTCCTCCTCCTCCTCCTCCTCCTTCCTCCTCCCTCCTCCTCCTCCTCTCCCCTCCTCCTCCTCCTCCTCCTCCTCCTCCTCCTCCTCCTCCTCCTCCTCCTCGTCCTCCTCGATCAATTGCTTCGGATTGGGAACGTCGTTATAGTCGTCCTTATCTTGCTGCGTCGTCCTTCAACGGCGCGAGTGACGTAGTATGGAGACAGAGTCTTCGCAGTGAACTTGGAGTACGCACAGGACAGGTTGCAGCAACTGTTTTGTGGGATTTGTTGAAGTTATACGAAGGCATGCGGCTAGATCTATTAGAAGAGCGTGCAGCGCTTCTTGAACTTCCAGAACAGATATCTCGAGTATGTATCGCAGCGTATCGAGGAGCTCGCTTCATCACCATCGCGTCGATCTCAACTGGCCCGCTATAGTCAGTAAACGGCGTCGTAGCTGGATGTTCGATGGCAACAACATTCGTACGCACATACGTCATACCAGTGCTCGACCCGATCGACATACCACGCTCGATCATACTCGACATATACATCGACGACTACGGCATATCGTCGGTAGGTTCGGAAGTGGTTGCCAGGCAAGAACTGAAGGAGTTCACCACTGTAGTCGTGCAGGCTGTCCAGCTCGATATGTGCTGCGCTGTCGCTGAAGATAAAGCTGCAGTGGTTGCATCTAACTCTCGATTGGGAAAGTCGCTCACTCAATTTCTCGGCGTCTTCGGCGGCGACGGCTCCTCTCAGGCCGCCGTCAACCTGGGCATCGATGACACAGCCGGCAAGGCCCGCAGGATGAAACATCGTTCTAAGAAGGTTTCGAAAAGGAAGAAAACCTTGGCGGCCAGGGTCAGGCGTTTCAAGAAAGCTCGGAAGGCTCTTGGAAAGTATTCCAGAAAAATCTTCATCTCGGGACCGCTTTGTGGGGCCACGTATGGTTCAGAAGTTCACGGTACTTCTGATTCTGAGCTCAGAGCTTTACGGAGAAGTTTCAGTAAATGCGTGAAACCCTCTGCTGGTTCCAGAAGTTTAACATCCCTAACGATCTTGGAGCACGACCCGTGCTATTACGCTTGCATAGCCCCTGTTCTTAGGTTGGCCAAGGAGGTTTGGCTGAATCAGACCAGGCAGTATGAATATGCAGTCCCTTTTAGTACACTTCGACGAGCTTGGGAATCAGCATTCGCTGGTGAGGTACCCACTTGGCGCAAGGTGACAGGTCCTTTTTCTGCGGCGCGAGCTTCTCTTCACCGCATTGGCTGGACTATGCCGAGCTTCACCGTATTGCAGACGGACCAGGGAGTTCAAATAGGTTTAACCACCACCAGCCCAAAACTCGTGAAAAAGTTTCTCCGGGAAGGGGTTTTGAGGCAGCTCCAGAGGCAGTCTGCCAAGTCCCATGGTCTCGAAGACGGGTCCAGGGTTTGCATGGATATCTTTCTTCAGGAGCTCAACTCCCAAAAATGGAATGCTTTCAAGAAAGGTTGCATCAGGTCTTTTGCGTGCAACGTCATCTGGACAGGTCCCCGCGCTCAGGAGGCAGGATACCTGCTGGACAACGTTTCCTGCCCGATGTGTGGCGGACCAGACAGTTTTTCCACCGGTTGTGGTGCTGCCCTGCCGTCAGCGAGGTCAGATCAGAAGAGGTGAAATCGTCGATCATAGAACGTGCTGTGGCAATGCGGCCTGATGATCCCGACTGTCTCTTGTTCTCGACAGGGCTCTTCCCTCATCCTGGAGATGTGGTTCCTCCCCCTACCATGGAAGGTGGCATGGTGGTCAGGTGGATAAGCGATCCCTTCTCTGAGGCTACGGCCATCGAAGGCCAAGTATTTTTTGACGGTTCAGGGCTAAAGAGCCCCATTCCTGAATTGTGTCGTGCTGGCTGGGGGGCTAGTGTGTACGATGATAATGAGGATCTTTGTGCACCCTTGAGGGCCCTGTTCCGCGGTGGCTCCCCCAAACCTCCCAGGCGGGTGAGTTTTGCGGGCTCGGGGCCACCAATGAGCTTTTGAGTGGGCCAAGTGTAGGTTTCTCTGACTGTGAGAACGTTGTCAAGAGTTTCAATGCACCCGTATGTGTTCAGCTTATCTATAAAGAGCAGTATGCGGGCACGCTGCTCAATATGGCTAATTCGAAGTATTCTCGTGTCCAGAAGGTCAAGGCGCATGCTTCCGGCGAGGGCCTCACAGGCGCTGAACTATTTTATAAAACTGGTAATGATGAAGCGGATCTGGCGGCCAAGAGGGGAGCCCACCTACACCCCTCTCCGAGCCAGGCCGTATCCGATAATATTCAGTATCAGATTTCGGTCGCTCGGGCAGTGATTCGTTTAGCCGCCCGCGTGCTCCCCGAGTGGCCACGTTTAAATTTGGATGGAGTCCCTCGTGTTGCAGGGGGGGGTCGGAAGAAGCCCCCGGGCCCTGAGCATGAGTGGTCTTGGTGCAACAGTTTTTGGAGGTGCCATGTTTGCTTGACTTCCAGCCGGAAGGAGCAGAAGCCTCCCCTCCGTGGTTGCCGCGGCTCCCCACCTGAGAGGGTCATGGACATCACCCGTCATAAGCATAAGCTGGTGTTTTTTTCGAGCACGGATGGCACCCTTATATATGCGTACAGCAGGTGCTATGCGTACACATCGGGAGGGCAAGTCAGGAATCTTTCAAAGGATTGCCTTGATGCCCCCCATAGCAATGGAGCGGTTCAGGCCTGGAAAGATTTATGTCGGGGGAAGCATCCAAAGCTCCCGTCTGTGAAGGTTGAGCCCTTTTCCCTGCGAGAGTGAGCTTGCAGGCATCACCCTGGTGCTCCTCCTCTTCCTCCTCCTCCTCCTCCTTCTCCCCCTCCTCCTCCTCCTCCTCCTCCTCCTCCTCCTCCAGGTTCCCCTCCTCCTCCTCCTCCTCCTCCTCCTCTCCTCCTCCTCCTCCTCCTCCTCCTCCTCCTCCTCCTCCTCCTCCTCCTCCTCTTCCTCCTCCCGTCCTTCTCCCCCTCCTTCTCCTCCTCCTCCTCCTCCCTCCTCCTCTCTCCCTCCTCCCCTCTCCTCCTTCCTCCTCCTCCTCCTCCTCCTCCTTCTCCTCCTCCTCCTCCTCCTCCTCCTCCTCCTCCTCCTCACCCTCCTCCTGCTCCTGCTCCTCCGCCCCATCCCCTCGGAGCCAGAAAAGGGCAGAAGCGCAGGCGTTTCGGCCTCTGGAAGCCCTCGCCGATCCCCGGGACGGTCAGCAAACGAACCAGGAGGAAAAGCCAGCATTTGGAGGGGCAAAGATAGAGGGGGGACTGGCACGGGGGAGGGGGGACATCGACATCATTCTCCTCCTCCTCCTCCTCCTCCTCCTCCTCCTCCTCCTCCTCCTCCTCCTTCTGCTCCTTCTCCTCCTACTCCTCCTCCTCCTCCTCCTACTTCTCCTCCTCCTCCTTCTCCTCTTCTCCTCCTCATCATCCTCATCCTCATCCTCCTCCTCCTCCTCATCCTGGTTCTCCTCGTCCTCCTCGTCCTCGTCGTTGCTGTCCTCCTCCGCTTCTTCCTCCTCCTCATCCTCCTCCTCTCCCAAGAATCGGCGATACATCGACGATAGATCGGCGATGGCCCCCCGATTGTGAATCCGCGCGTTCCTTGACAGGTTGGGGCCATTCGGCGATCAGTGGGCGATTGGGGGTCGATGCATCCCCCCCTGAGCCTACCCCCCCTACCGTTGCCCCTGACCCTTGGGAAATGGTCGGGACTCGGGATTTCTGGGAGCCCGAACTCCTTGCGTCATGAAAAAAACACGAAGGATGGTGAATTGGTTATCTTCGGCTCTGGAAGCCCTCACTGGGCGCTCTTCTATCTCCAGCTGCTTTTCCATGTTCCGCTGCAATGTTTATCGGCAGTCTCGGCATCGTTGTAGTCGCTAATGCAACTGGACGCTATGCTGGTGGATCATTTGGCGACTTCCTCATACACTGTACTACAGATACTCATGATGATGCTCCTCGCGCTGCTCGTGTGTCGGTGTCGGCGCTGCAGTGTGATGTATTTGACATTGTGCTGGCTCGCAGGTTGTTATGTCATGTGGGCACGCCCCGTATTGGGTTGGCCACCAATTCAATACGCCGAGACATGACCGTTATTGCAGTGGCGTGTCCTGAAAAGCGGAGGCAATAACATTGCGTTGTGGTTCGTCTGATTCAGTATGCATAGCCAGCCCTGGGGAAAGTGTCCCGACTTCCAGGGACCCTGCATTGAGAAGCTTACCTTTCGAGGGGCAAGGATACAGTCAACGAACATCATGAGGATGCACGATCAGCATGCAAGTGCCTTGAAAGGCAATGTCGGCACTTTTCGAGCGGGGCGCGGCCTGAAAAAGTGACCAATGATGGGCCGACGGGGCAGAATGCAGGGGCAACCTTGGCAAATCGTGTATCCTTACAGTGCGCTTTGACTGTAGGGTGGACTGGCCCGCGTGGGGAACGACAGGCCCAGAACCCCTCGCTTGATGAACAAAAACGCTGCGGACAATTGTTCGGCCATTTTCGGCCTCCGGGGGCCTTCGCCGGGCCCTGGGGCCGTCAGAGAACGACCAAGGAAGAAGAACCATGCCCCTTGGGGGTCAGGACTTTGGGGGGGGGCCGTCTTGAGCGAAAGGGAAAACGACAAGGCGCACCGGCAGACGCTGAGGGGGGACGACAGGCCCAGACTCCCTCACGCAGTGAAAAGGGCAGCGGGACGGTTGTTTGGCCACTTCTGGCATCCGGGGGCCGTCGCCGCGCCCTGGGGCCGTCAGAAAACGAGTCAGGATGACCAGCCAGCTCCCGAGGAGTCGGTCGAGACCTCTGGGGTTCGACGCTGTGAAAAATGATGGCGTCGGGGGAAGCATCCAAAGCTCCCGTCTGTGAAGGTTGAGCCCTTTTCCCTGCGAGAGTGAGCTTGCAGGCATCACCCCGGTGCTCCTCCTCTTCCTCCTCCTCCTCCTTCTCCCCCTCCTCCTCCTCCTCCTC
>CAUYUJ010012547.1:162754-167754 GCA_963575745.1 Prorocentrum cordatum | reverse complement strand
CAAGCAAATCCGCGCGGACCTCCGAAAGTCTGCGGTCGGAACTGCTTCTCAGCGTGTCGCGGCGGCGGCCCATGCGACACGCTTTGCTTTGCAAGCTGGCAACGTGTCGCTCCGCTCCGTGGGGCGGGAGGCTGAGAGAGGCTCGGGACGTTGACGCCTCGGGGTTCGGACGTAGATAGCGTGTCCCGCCCTTGGCGTGGTGGACCAGATGCGGCGGCGCGACGCTCTGAGCCTGATTTCTCGGCTGTGCCTGAGCAAATCTGGTTGCATCTCCCGGCCCCGGCCGCGACCCGCCTGCCCATCCTGGAGCACTGCCCCAGGAGCTCCTCCCGGAAGGCCTCCACCTCCTGAGGGGGCGCGACGGCGGCGACGGCTGCACACCAACGGCAGCGCGGGCACAACTCCTTGACGTCGGAATTGCTCGGATGGGCGAGAGCACCCAACACGAGGCAACACGACCGAAATCTGGCCGAAGTCGGCGCGGTGCCCCGAGACGCGGACCGCAGCGTCTCAGCTTGAGTTCGGTCGTGCGCAGGTTCGGCTGGCGCCAATAATTAGCAACAGCAGCGGGGGCGGGGGGGCACTGCAGGACGACGGCGACGGCGGGGTCGATGATCTCTTTGAGGCGGCTCGTGCTCTCTCTCTCTCTCTCTCTCTCTCTCTCTCTGGCCCCGCAACAGGGCCTGGCTGGCCGCCGTGGGTTGGAAGGGAGAAGAGCGAAGGGTCCCTGGACCGCCGACGTCGGTGCCTGGCCTTGCCGCCGACAGAAGGACACTTGCCATCGCTCGGACGTCCATTCCCAGTGAATTGCTCGGTGTCGTGCGCATTTCATTCGCAAGATGCTCCAGGATGCTCCTCGATGGTCCGCGCCGGGGAAAGATGTACACGTCCACATCCGAGCGATGCCAACGGCAGGTCTGGGCAATCACGGCGAGGGCGGCGGTGGTGAGGAGGAGGAGGAGCATGAGGGCGTGGCGGCAGTGCGCAGAAGCGGGCGGGGGCGGGGGGGGGGGGGGGCGCGGCCTTCTCGGAGAGCCGGCGGTCTCCCCTCGAAGGGGCCGGGGAGACGTTGAGCACAGGATTCAAACAAAAACAGCTGCTCGGAAGGCGGGAAGGCTTCCAAAAGGTAGCCCCCTGCTATCGCAGAATGCCGCCCCCCCCTTTCTGGAGTGGATGTGCCGATACCGGCACTCCGCAGACCTCTGCTGGGGCGCGTTCTGAGCAGCAACTCGAGGAGAACCCAGCCATGGCGACGAGGGCTCTCCAGGACAAGCAGCGGTATCGGTATCGTTTGCCCTTCTGACATTCGCCCCGTCCCATCGTGCACGCAGCCGGGAGGGGAGGGTGTGCGCAGCGAGGGAGAAGGCGGATGACTGAGGTGCGGGGTGGCTCTGGCGCAGGCCGCAGCGGGGCCCCCAGGTCGGGCCCAGGCCCCCAGACGTCCTTCAGGCAACCACGTGTGAACCCTGCCTCTGCAGGGCAGGCTTCTGAAACGCTGGCTGGGGCTCAGAGTTCGAAGGGTGTCCGCGGCCAAATGAGCCCCGGCGGGGGTGTCCAACTCTTCCTCCGCCGGGGAGCCCAGCGAGAGGTCTCCCCCGCCGCCCCCGCACCCGCGCTCGCGAGACGGCCGCGGCGCGACGCCCGGGTGGAGGCCCCGAGGCGACGGACGCCAGCAGCCAGCAGACCGCGGCGGGGGCCAGGGGGCGCATGGGCGGGGACGCGGGGGAGGCGGGGCCAGACCTCCCTCGCGTCGCGGAACCATCGCGACGGGCTGCGTTCTGCTCTGAGGCTGTTTCTTCTCTAGACTCGACAAGCTTACCCGCATGGTTTCTCCCCCCCCCCCTTCCGCCGCCCCTTCAAACCGCACTGGCCTCTTCAAACGGCCTCTGCTTTCGGCCTCTGGGGGCCCTCGCTGGGCCCCCAAAGGCCGTCAGTGAGCGATGCGGGGTGAAAAGCTGGTCCCGGGGAAGGGGCGTCGAGACCTCCGGGGGTCCACGTTGCGAATGTTAGGACGCCCGAAACGGGCACGGAAAAAATATGTACAATGCCCAACAACAAGTGTTGTCCCAACGGTGGCTCATTCTCACGCGCAGCTGAAGGAATTCTCGCAGGAGGAGGCTCGGGCCTTGGGCAAGGGGAACCTCTGGGCCTGCTTGTTGGTGTTTGTCTCTCTTGTCCTGCCCGTTCCATTTTCAACGAAAGCCTTGCCTAAAGTGTTTGCGCTGCGCCTAAGCCGGCTCCACGCATTCTTGGGTCACCCGTGGTACGCTACAGCTCCGTGGCTTCCGCTCGCCCACCGCGACAAATTTCGGGAAGGCGCGAGAATGGAGAGGCCTTTCGTTCATCGTGCCACGCTGCTCGTGGCTGGGGGGTCCATGGGTCGTTTCGGGTGTCTTGGGCGAGGTTCTCACCGCCAGGGCTGGACACAGCTCGGAAACTGGCGAGGCCATGTGGCAGCAAATACTAAACGGAGCTTGGTCGGACGACTCAGGCGACGGTGGCGACGTCGACGGCCACGGCGGAGGCCACGGTGGCGGCGATGCGGTCGGCGAGCACGACGTCGCAGCAACAGACGACGACGACGGACGCCCAAAAGGCCTTCGGAGGACTGCAGAGGGTCCATGGGTGGCCTGTGCAAGGGCCCAGGAAGGAACTGGAGCGCATACAAGTAGCATCCGACCCTGGTCCTCGACGCCGGCGGCGACACTCAAGCAGACCCCGACGACAGCGTTGACGGCGAGGAGTATGAGTGAGTCTGATCACGAGTTTGGCTGAGTGCGAGCAAGTCTGCATATGAGGGAGTTTGCGTCTGAGTGAGTCTGAGTATGGGTTCGTCTGAGTCGTTTGAGTGCGCGCGAGTCTGAGCGCGAGTGGGTGCGAACGAAGGAAGGAAGGAAGGAGTACCCTACGCCCTAAGGCGCGTCGGCGCGGCATGCGCTCAGGCGAGCACGAAAAAATTGTCGATCTCGAACAGCGTGCAGGTGTGGCTGCTTGGCCCATTCCAACTAGGTGGGGCCCGGTTATCCGTACGTGCATGTCGTTCACAGGCGTCAGGGTCTTCGGGTAAAAGACAGAATCCCGCAGCGGGCACACTTCGCCGAGTGGGTTTGAAGGGAGAGGAAATACAGGGGCGGGAGCGAGGGACGCATCACGCGAAATCGCCCGCCCAACAGGCCAAAGGCGTGCTAAGATCCACAGAAATGGGCTCAGAACGCTCGTGTGTTACAAGTTCGCGCGCGGGGCAGCCGCTAGAAGCCCCCAAACGAACAGTACATCTGGACCAAGGTGACCAAGGACAGAAGAACAGCCTTCAAGAACATGAGACCCTCCGCAGGCGAAAACACCCCAAACCAGAAGATCACCGAGGGTACCCAATGCACAAGAACATACGACAAACACGAAGAGCACGAGGGTACCCTCCCTGAGCCGACCTCGATCTTATGCTTCCGTCCGACCGTACGCCAGACGGCCCTGGGAAACTCGGATCAACTATGTCGCTGCGCCGATTGTCCTGAGCGCGCCCAGAGAGACGATGTCGGCAGCGCGGCAAACCCCACGGCAAACCCACCGCGTCCGAGGCGGAGTTTGCCCCGGTGGCCGAGGCGTCCTCGCCCTCGGGACGCCCAAGACAACCTCCGGATCGCCACAATAGGCACCACATGATAGCCCAAGAACAGCCTAAGAACGTCGATCGACGGGTGGCAGGCCCCAAGGTAGGTCCCGAGGTGGCCCTAGGTGGTTCGATCTATTCCCGAGATGATGGCTTTCCTTCCTCATTGCTTCTCGGGCCTCAAGATGGCTAAATCCTCGCCCAAGACGGCCCCAAGTGGGGGCTAAGAACAGCTCCAAGAAGGATCCAAAGACTCCCAAGAGCGCACCGGAGAGAGGCCCAACATATTTGGTCCAACAGCGGCAAAGCAGCGGAATTCATGCATAGGCCCCCAGGTGGCCCCAAGACAGCCCCCAGAGGCCCCAAGATAGCCCCGAGGTGTCCCACAACGGCCCCTGAGAGGCCACCATCAGGCCCAAATCCTGTCAAATCATACGGTTGCTCAGTGGTGTTGGTTCTCTCTCCTTCCTGGTTCCTATGGGCTGCTCAGGCATCAAGGTGGCTCCAACATTGCCCACGGTGGTCCAGAGACGCGGGATTCACAGGTGGCAGGCCCAAAGACACTCCCAAGACAACCCCAAACCACCAGAACATAGCGAGGCTAAAATCTTTCAAGCAACTATGCTCTCTCAATGAGCTTGGATTGCGTTCCTGTCGTTTCGCGTGGGCTTATGAGGGCTCTAGATGGCTCCAATGTCGTCCAAAATAGCTACAAAAAGAACCCAGAATATCTGGAAGAGAGGCCCAATCAGAACTCCGACAACGCGCCAAACATAGACGCAGACACGGTGAGAGCAAGGAGCACTGGGTATCACACGCCACGGTGGCCCAAATACCCTAAAGTGGTCGCAGATAGGCCACAGCATTTAAACAGAACACCCCCGATGAGCCCCTGGAAACAGTCGAGATATTTCCACGAATCCACTAACAACTTTCCTACCAATACGTAGTGACCCCAGGCATTGATAAAAATGATCCCTCCGTTCCGCGTGCACTTGTCGTCATGGCCCCTAGCGGCCCCCCTCTCACCCATGGTGCTTCCCAACATGCCCAGGTGCCACCAGTGATACAACATCGGCCTGCAGAATGAGCGAAGCTATCAAACAACAAGAACGCCAGACTTAGAATATGGACAACACCTTGAGCCTCGATGTCGACGGCAACGCCGAAGTCGCCGGCGGCGGCGCCAACGTTGACAGCTGCGGCGACGCCGACACCGACGCCGACGCCGACGCCGACTCCGACGCCGACGTCGACGGCGATAGCGACTGGGGCGGCAACAAGGCATTGATACTGCGACTCCCCAGACCTCTCCCAGGGTGCATTCTGACCAGAACTGCGAGGAGACCCTACCAGTTGCTTGGCGTGTCGCAGCGGCGGCCCCAACGAC
>CAUYUJ010012547.1:127754-157754 GCA_963575745.1 Prorocentrum cordatum | reverse complement strand
GAGGGCGCACCAGGAGGCCCAGAGAAGACAGAGCACCTCAAAACTTTCACCGTAGACGTCGTTGTGCCGCCGCCTGGCCCGTGTAGCCCTTTCCTCCTCCGCCTCCCGCTCCTCCTACGCCTCACAGCCCTCCTATCCTCCTCCTCCTCCTCCTCCTCCTCCTCCTCCTCTTCCCTCTCCTCCCTCTCTCCTACTCCTCCTCCTCCTCCTCCTCCTCCTCCCTCCTCCTCCTCCTCCTCCTCCTCCTCCTCCTCCTCCTCCTCCTCCTCCTCCTCCTCCTCCTCCTCCTCCTCCCACCGACGCTGCCTGCTCCTTGGTGACCCAGTACGGCACGCCCCCGACCTCAAACCTCGAGGGGCGCGGGGTGGCTCTTCCGCGGAAGTGGGACCGCGCGCACGGGTGCTGCTGCTGCTGCTGCTGCTGCTGCTGCTGCTGCTGCTGCTGCTGCTGCTGCTTGTGCTGCTGCTGCTGCTGCTGCTGCTGCTGCCTCTCTCCGACCCCTCCTTCGTCGACTTCGCTGACGATTTTTCGGTGGCTCTCTCTTGGCTCCCACCGATCCATGATCGAAGGGGCTGCAAAAGGACCCCCTTAACACCACCGACCACCTCTACCCCACACGTGTAGGGCGGAACCCAAAGGCCAGGACCGCCATACAAGCGCAGGACAGAGGCCCAGGTGCCTGGCTGCCCCCAGCCATCACCCGCAGGCAATGGCCAAGCCCGCCGCCCGCCCACAGCGAAGGGGCGAGCACGCAAAGGCAAATAAAACGAAATAAATGCGAATGTGGAAAACAATAAATTAGAGGTAGCGCAACTGGCCCCACCACTCGCCACCAGGGTCCTCTGCTGGGCGAGCCAGGGGCCAAGGGCGCGTCAAGTGCAGGCCCTTAGGCCATGGGCACTTGCCATTCAGAATATGAGATCTCTGTTGCTTGAAAACCTGCCCGCAGGGCTCTCCGACTTTTCGGGGAAAGGCCCGAAGTGTAGGCCCCGCATCGAATGCAAAAACTAAGGGACCATTCGTCTCTACAATTCTGCACACGTGAAGGCTGTGCGGGGGAGAGACTTCTAATTCAACCACCTGCCTGAGGCTGGGGGTCAGGGTGGCACACGCACTCTTTGGGTTCTTATGGCGGAAGACGCGGGTACATTTGGCGCACCTCCACGCCGAACCAGTCCAGAGCACTCGGTGAGAGCGGCCACTTGAGACAGCAATCGGACGAGGGACGGTTGGATTACGGGCTAAATCACCGAACCACTCTTTAGCTTTCGGGAGTTCTAGGAAAATGTTGGCCATACCTAAAGCTACTTCGCTCCCAGCCTGCTAGACACACCTCGTACGTATTGGTATCCTGGAGAACAACGGGGCGATGACGTTTCGCACCATCTTTAGCAAGCTCATCGGCCTTGTCGTTGCTCCGTTGGTGGCGCAGGACTACCCCCGTGAGCTCGCCCTTCACATGGGCCTTGACTTTTTTCAGACACCACTGAGGAACTGCTGAACGATTAAGGGCACGCCATACTTCTGACAGCGGACTGGCACCTGAATTAGCCTTCCAAGGATCACGGTGACCTCCTAGAAGCGCCTCGCAATCAATCTGAATCACATACTCGACCCCGTCGGGGTCGTCCTCCTCTTCTGGCTCGAGGTGTGTGAGTCCAGAAAGGAGCGCATGAACTTCTCCAAACACCGAGCTCTGGGGAGGGAAACCAGGACCATTCCGAAAGATAATCCTCCGCCTCCTCCTCTTCCTCCTCCTCCTCCTGCTCCTCCTCCTCCTACTCCTCCTCCTCCTCCTCATCAGCAGCAGCAGCAGCAGCAGCAGCATCATCATCATCATCATCATCATCATCATCATCATCATCATCATCATCATCATCAGCATCATCATCATCATCATCATCATCAGCATCATCATCATCATCATCATCAGCAGCAGCAGCATCATCATCATCATCAGCATCATCATCATTCGCATCATCCTTACCTCCCTCTCTCTCTCACTCCCCATCCCACCTCCCTCCCTTCCCGAACCTGGAACATCGACGACCACAACTACAACCAACATGGGCTCTAGAGTGCGAGCCCCCAGAACGCCAACAGGGATACCGAAGAGGGAAACACGCACCAGGAGACCCCTGCTGGCGTCCAAGAAGCGTCTGACCCGAAAGCCAGGCACGCTGGTTGGATGGGCCGAAGGCCGCTGGACTGCCAGCAACCAGCTCCAATCAGGCTCCAGTGAATGGCGAACCGTTGACTCCTTACCTCCTCTGGGGGGGGGGACGGCAGAATGGCGCAAGCCTCGTGAATGAGCACCAGGAGCAGGACGAGAACCCGCCATCCTTGGCGGCTCGCAGAGGGGGTAGGGGGCATGGGGAAAGGCTTCTTCGAAGGAGGCCGCTCCTCGGAAGGCGCCGGCCTTCCATCTACGTGCCAGGCGCGCGCCCTCTCGGAGGCAGGGGTGCTCCCGAGAAGCCTGCCCCCCCTCCCCCCTGGCCCCCTCGGCGCGTGGCCGACGCCCTCACTCCTGCAGCTGCCGAGGCCCGACGGCGTCCCTCCCCTCCTCCGCCTCCTCCTCCTCCTCCTCCCCCCCCTGGGCGGGCCTCAGTCCTCGAGCCTCGCGCCCTGCTCCTCCTCGAGCCCCGCGCCTCGATCCGCCTCGAGCCCCGCCCCGATCGCCCTCGATCCGCCTCGAGGCACTGGCATCGAGCCTCCTCCACCACCGTCCCCGCTGCGCCTCGGGCCTCGATCCTTCGGGAGCCTCGCCCCTCGCTCCCCGAGCAGCAGCGCACCAGACGTGAAGTACCACTCCTCGGTCCTCCTCGAACCCCGAGCCTCGATCCGAGGCCTATGCCCTGACCGCTGGATGCTGGAACCTTCCAGCCGCGACCGACGAGATAGGTCGCTGCCGATGCTGCTGCAATTTCGGAATCGGTCGCGACCGATCTGCTGCAAAATCGATCGCGACCGATTTGGAGTGCCGATCGTTCGCTACCGACCGCGACCGACGAACACTGGTCTCCAGCAACCGAGGGGGAAACAAACGGATACCGACACCGCTGCTCTCCAGACCCCTGCCCTGGGGTGCGCCCTGCCCAGAAATTCGAGGAGTCGTGCCGTGGCGACGAGGACTCTCCGGGACGAGCAGCGGCATGTCGGACCTCCGACGTCATGAGCTGTTCAATGTCGGCCCCCAGAAGGCCCGACCCCGTCCCCAGGACGAGTGTTTTCATCCCGCGTCGTTCTCTGACGGTCCTGGGACCCGGCGAGGCCTCCCGGAGTCCGAAGATGGCCAAAAACCCAAACCTCGAGCCTCAATCCTCGTCGAACCTCGAGTCCGACTCCCCGAATCTTGAGCTCCGACTCCCCGCCCCGACTCCCCAACGGCGGAACGATGGTTCTGTGGCAACTCATGGGAGCCTCACATGCCATCTTGCTGGCTCTTGCGAATCGACTCTAGCCGACGCGAATCGATGCTAAATCGACGCCAAATCGAAGCTGGATCGGCGCTTTCTCATCGATTACTAGGTGCTAGCGCACAATGAGCGCTGGAGATGGGATTACGAGGAAACACGGCTCCCATGAGCTGCCACCGAACGATGGTATCTAAACCGATCCAGGTCCCCATTGGCGTGGACTGGGCCCCACTGGTCGATTTATCCCCCTACGTAGATGGGGATATCGGCTGTTTCCTTCGGGCCTCGAGGGGTATCTCCTCAACTGGGGTGGTGGGATGGTGGGGATCGCGATGGGATGGGGATGGGGATGGGGATAGGGGTCGGTTGAACGACACCGAGATGGCTGGGAAACCAAAAGGTACCTATACAGCTACTCCCAGGACCTCTCCCGGGGTGCGTTCTGACCAAACTTTTGACACGACTTTAGCGGTGGCGACAAGGGCTTATGATGAGGCCCAAGAGACAGAAAACAAAGGAAGGGCAACGGTATGGGTACATTTTCCTCCTCCGAGATGGGGCGCGCGCCTCATGCTGCGATAGTCCTCGTCGAACTGCGGCGCCCCCGCCACCCTCACGGGGCGGCCAGGAGGCCGCGCCCTGGCCGGCGGCTCCCCCCCGAGCACACGGACGGCAGCGGAGAGAGTCGGCGCCTCCGAAGGGTGTGGCTTGCAACCCGCGCCTGGGGGGGCGGGCGAGGACCTCGGCTTCTGTCGTGTTCACTTCAAGCTGCTACTCGAGCAACCAATCTAAGCGACCTGCTTGCCTGTTGGCTGCTCTAGGCAAGCCTGCTAACAGGCAACAGGAACTTTGAGCTGGCATCGCCGACTAGCTCGGTCTTTCCCTCCTCCACCACCCGCCCCTTCCCCCCCTGCCACTGCAGCTCGAGCATGGGGCGGGCGAGGACCCAGCGAGGGCTCCGCAAAACTTGGGCGCCACGTGGTGGCCCCCGAATTCCCAGCGGCGCCGATCGCAAGCCACACCCAGGCATTGACCACCCACTGCAGTCGCCGAGAGAGGGGGGGCCGCCCTTCCGGAACCGGGGGTCAGGCGCGCGGGGCTGGGCCCGGGGGCCCGTCATCCGCCGGCCCCCGCCTGCCGGGAGTGAAAGGGCGTGTGAGATGATTGGCTGTCCCCCGCCCCCGTTCCCCCTCCCCTGGGGTGAAAAATCTCGTTTGAGAGGGCGCGGGGCCAGGGGTGGGCGAGGGGGGGTCCGGGAACTCGCCGACGCTTCTCCCAGGCCCTCGGAGCCTTGAAGTCCAGCCTCCGCCGCCTCCACGCTACCCAAGATGCCTTCCGAGGCAGCTTCAGAAAGGCGCCGACGCATTCGATCACCCTCCAGAGCACTCAAGATGGTCACAGGACACCCCGGGAAGCTCCAAACACGCCACACCACAGCTCTAAGATTTTCCCCAGCAGCGGGTCCAGAGGTAACACACCTGGTGCTTTGTTCCTATGTTTTCTGATGACTTTCGCGTTCTCGCCTCTTCGGGCATCCGAAAGCTCAAAACCACCCCCGGAGACTCGGAAACTCCCCAAACAAATCCACGTCAGCCAAAAAGGCACCCCAGAGAACATGGACGCGGCCCCAGAAACCCTCAAGACGGCCCAAGAGGCCCCCCAAACGGCCCCAGAGGCCGGACAAGAGGGACCTTGAGGACGACCTCGAAAGATCACCGGGGGCTCTCCTCCACAAGATGGCCCCCAAGAACCCCGACATGCATCCAAGCGCCCGCGAGGGGAACCCCAAGAAGCACCCATGGAGCCCCAACTGGCCCCCAGAAGCGCTTCAGGTGCTCCGAAAAGGCCCCATCAAGCCTCCAACAGGCCCCTCAGAAGCCCTGCAACGCACCCGCCTTCAGGATCATGGGGATGCCAAGTACCGCGCGTGACGGGGTTGGCTCGGAAGGTCCCCCTGGATGGCTTTCTACCCGCCTTTCCCCCATCCCCTGGGTACAACATCCTCGTTAAAGAAGGGCCCAGGAGGGCAAGGACAAGGGTGTCCGGACCGATTCCGAAGCAAATCGGTCGCGACCGATACCGAATTCTGGAATAACATCGGTAGCAAACAGACCTCGTCGGTCGCGACTGCAAAAAGAATATCCAATGATCGGGGGAGACACCTTTGCGTCGTGAACAAAAAACACGACGCACCATGCGGCCTCCAGGGGCCCTCGCCAGGCCCCGGGGCCATCGGAACAAGACTGGGGACAAAAAGCCCGTTCTCGGGAATGGGTCGAGACCTCTGGGGGACCATGTTGCGAACAAAGACATGACGTCGGTGGTCTGGGCCCCGAGCACATTCTGCATGCGAGCCCATTCGACTGCCGAACGGACTCCCGATCGAGCTCTCTTGGCGGCCGAGCGAGCTCCGTCTTCATCGCACAAGGAAGCCGTGAGGATGCTTGCGACTGCGGCAGGCCCTGGCGGCCTCCCCGAACTTCGAGGAACCAACTTGGAGAACCGAAGCACTCAAACGTTGGATCGCCCCTGCTGAGCCTCCAGGACGCCCAGGACCGGGGGCGCGCAAACATGGACTAGCGATCCATGGATTTGGCGCGCGGTCGCCTAATCCATGGATCGGGGGAGGTGCCCTCTCCAAAATGCGGCCAGTGCCGCCTCGTTCGGCGGCGGAAATCCGCGATTTCCCATGGAAAAGGAACCCGTCGCTAATACACGCCTCCTCGATCCATGTTTGCGATCGCCTGAGCCTCCAGGACGCCCAGGAGGCCTCTCATCACCGCGCCTGGACATCCCCCCGAGGCCCTGGCCAACAACCGCAGCCCAGGACGGGCGCGTGGGCCAAGCCTTCCCCATCGGACCCATGGGCGACCAGAAACGCGACGGCCGCATCTCAGCCGCGTTCGGCTTCTGGAGAACGTCCTCCACCGCCCGGAAACGTCGGGGGCGGCCAAGAGTGGGGCGTCCAAGAGGGGGGGGCGCAAATCATGGCCTGCGGCGGCGCAACGAAGGAACGAGGAGGCGCGCGAACGCCGACGCCGACAACAACAACGACGACGTCGCCGTCGCCGTCATCGTCGTCGTCGTCCGCCCCCTCACCCCCCCTCCTCCCACTCCTTCTCCCCATGCTCCTCCTGCTGCTCCACATCCCCCTCCTCCCCCTCCTCCTCCCTCTATTCCTCCTCCTCCTGTTCCTCCTGTTCCTCCTGCTCCTCCTGCTCCTCCTCCTCCTCCTCCTCCTCCTCCTCCTCCTCCTCCTCTTCCTCCTCCTCCTCCTCCTCCTCCTCCTCATCCTCCTTCTCCTTACTCTCCTCCCCTTCCTGCTCGATCGTCGTCGCCCGCCGACCCCACCCCCCGGAACTGAAAGCGGGGGCTGCGCCTGGGAGCCCGAGGCGCGGCGCGGGCACCGGCGCTCGCCTCGGGACACGGCCGCAGCGGCGAGTCCGCGGCTTCCCCTAGCGGCTTTTGGTCCGCGCTCGATGCAGCGATCGCTCCGTGCAATTATGGAATACCAATGTATACATGGTTCGGGCAATAAATATCAGCACATACGCATGAAACGTTGCATGAACCGTTTCCATCACATCTACGTATATACTTGTATGGAGGAACCAACAGGCGCACCCTGTGTTATCTCCTTCTCTCTTTCTGTCTCGATCAAGTTACGTGTGGTGCGTGTGCCCACTCTTGTCTCTGTATTTTGTACACATGGATCGTCAATGCGGTGCGCCCATGAGTTGCCAAACTTATTGGATACATCTATATATATTTATACACATATACATATACATATATAGATATACATATATAATATATAAATGTGTGGATCTCTCTCTATATATATATATATACATAGTGTGTAGATCGGCCAATATGGGCCCAAACTAGAGTGGCTCTAGCACGTTATAATGTACAACCGAATTATGTGGAACAATGTACGTGGTGCAATGTGTGTGTGGTGCCACCTATATTGCGCAACCACCTATATTGCGCAACCGATGGTATGCATTTGACGTTGTGCGATTTACGCGGTTCCAAGTGGTGCAATATATGTGGGACAATTTGCGTGGTGCTATCTATGTGGCGCAGTGTATCAAGCGCAACATACACGGTACAATCGACTTGGTCCAAACTACGTGGTGCAATGTAGGTGGTGCACTCTACGTGGCGCAACTCATTCTGCAAAACTTTCACTTGCCAGCCCCACTGCTCGAGCAATCATCCCACACATCCACATGCAACATGGTTTGCAAAACCCATGCGCCGGCGATTCCGATGAGTGGTTGGTGTTGGTTGGTGCATGTTTGCGGCCGCGCTAGCCCACGCACGCGCGTGCGCAGAGCGGCCAGCTAGTTTGGCGCGACCGACGCGGCCGCGGTGGCGTTCACCGCTGGGCGCTTCCCAACGCGTCTCACAGGCTGCGCTGACGCGCGGGCACTTCAATGCGAATCCGTGAATGTGGCGGGCGCGGCATCATGGCGATATCGACGACGGAAGACACGATGCTGGTAGCAGCGATGATGGCGACGCTGATGACGATGACAACGGGACGGCCAATGACGGCGCCGATTCTGATCACGCCGATGCTGATGATGGCGTCCTCGCCCCGGTGATCAAACTTTTGGAAGGATTTCGACATACGCTCGCGGCCGACGTGCGCGAGTGGCCCGCATGGTACTGTTTGACCGGACCATCCCCCTCCCCCCCTGGCACACGCGCAAGGGCTCTCGAATGAGTTCGACATGCACGCGCGAGGGCCCCGTTTGGTCGAATGTGGTAACAACTTTGAAATTACATCTGTACATACATATGTACCTATACGACCGCCCTGCGGGCGATAAGAAGTTGAGGGGGATGGAGATCGAATGCCCACCCTGACTGACCTCCAGCCCGTCACCTTGATATCATCTCTCTCGTTCTCTCTCTCTCTCTCTCTCTCTCTCTCTGTCTCTCTCTCTCTCTCTCTCTGTGTCTCTCTCTCTCTCTCTCTCTGTGTCTCTCTCTCTCTCTCTTTCTCTCTGGATTGGCTGGGATGAGACGAATTGGAAAAGATAATATGGGTTGGGTTGGAAGAAGTAGGTTTGATATGATAAGATGGATTGGATTGGCCCGCCGCAGGCGCAGAAACAGATGGATTGATGGATTGGGTTGGGTGCATTGGATTGGGTGGGATAAGATAAATGGGACAAGATAAGTTGAATAAGATAAGATGGATTGGATTGGACAAGATGGATTGGATCAAATGAAGTCCGCCGCAGGCGCCGACAAACATGAATTGATGGATTGGGTTGGGTGGATTGGATTGGATGGGATAAGTTGGATTGGATAATATAAGATGGGTTGGATTGGAAGACGTGGGTTGGATATGATAATATGGATTGGATTGGCCCGCCGCAGGCGCAGAAACAAATGGATCGATGGATTGGGTTGGGTGGATTGGATTGGGTGGGATAAGATAAGATGGGACCAGATAAGTTGGATAAGATAGGATGGATTGGATTGGACAAGATGGATTGGATAACATATGCTGGGTTGGATAAGAAAGCACGCCACAGGCGCCGACAAACATGAATTGATGGATTGGGTTGGGTGGATTGGATTGGATGGGATAAGATGGATTGGATAATATAAGATGGGTTGGATTGGAAGAAATGGGTTGGATATGATAATATGGATTGGGTTGACCCGCCGCAGGCGCAGAAACAAATGGATTGATGGATTGGCTTGGGTGGATTGGATTGGGTGGGGTAAGATAAGATGGGACAAGATAAATTGGATAAGATAAGATGGATTGGATTGGACAAGATGGATTGGATAAGAGAAGCTGGATTGGATAAGAAAGCCCGCCGCAGGCGCAAAACAAAAAAAATAATTATGATATTAGCGACATGCATTAGCGCCGGGACGCCCGGGACACCCGGGACACCCGGGACACCGCCCGGTCCAACTGGGACACCTCCCGGCCAACGGCGGACGGGAAACGGACTTTCGCTCCTACTGACACCCGGGACACCCGGGACACCGCCCGGCCCAACTGGGACACCTCCCAGCCACCGGCGGACGGGAACGGACTTTCGCTCCTACTTCGGCCTAGCTACAGGAGGATCACGCGCAGCTTCGCCTCGCCCGCACGCACGACACGAACACGAAACCGAAACCGATTTCCCGGTGGGGGGGTCTCCGTTTCACTGCGATTTCATCCCCCAACCTCCGATATACATATGTATATATAAATATATATATATATATATATATATACTAGAACCAAGAGCGCGCGCTTCGCGCGCGCTTAGGTTCTAGCCGCGGCCACGGAACAGCTCCGAAGACGGTATGAGAGGCACATGTCCAAATTTATGGCGTTAGCCCAGAAATCCGACCTCATCCCCGTCCTCCTCCTCCCCCTCCGCCTCCTCCTGCCTCTCCGCCCCCTCCTCCCCCTCCCCCTCCTTCCCCCCCCTCCTCCTCCACCACCTCTACCTCCTCCTCTCCGTCCTTTTCCTCCCCCTCTCCTCCTCCTACTCCCCCCCTCCTCTCCTCCTCCTCCCCTCCTCCCTTCTCCTCGTCCCCCCTTCCTTCTCCTTCCCCTCCTCCTCCTCCTCCCCTCCTCCTCCCCCTCCCTTCCTCCCCCCCCCTCCCCTTTCCGCATCCTCCGACTCGTCGTCGTCCTCTTCCTTCTCCTCCTCCGCCTCCTCCTCCTCGTCCTCCTGTATCCTAATGGAGGCTCGAAGCCTGACGATGAACCTAGGGAATATGGAATCCTGCAGCGTTTCCCGCGAGACCAGTACATGGGGAAAAAGCACCAGCATGGCCCGTGGGATCTGTTTGTCGTGCACGTGCGACATGCATCTTGGGAGCCCTTCGGGGGCATCTGGCGGCGTCTTGGGGGCCTCCGGGGCGCTTATTGGAGTCTCCCAGGGTCTTTTCGGGGCCGAAGGCCCGGAAGGTCCGTTCGGATTCCCTGTCTGGGACCCTTCTTAGAGCCGTCTTGGGGCTATCTTGGACCGTCTTGGAGGCCTCTTGGGTTGCCTGGGTCCCTGTCGGGCTGTCTTGGTGCCGTCTTGGGAGCCTCTTGGGCCGTCTTTGGGCGATCTCGGGAGCCTCTTCGGCTACCTTGGAGCTTCGGGAAGCCGAAAAGGTGAGAACCACAAAAGTCCTCAAAAACCTTCGAAATACAACCATTTGTTGCCTCTTGTGGCCCTCTTGAAAAAGCCTCTTGGAGGTCTTTTGGTGCGTCTTGGAAGTATCTTGGGCCGACTAGGGACTATCTTGAGCGTCTTGGACCAATCTTGTGGAGTTTCGGAGCCCTCATGGACATCTTGGGTGCTTCCCGGGGCCGTCTTGGAGGCCTCCTGGAGGCCTCCTGGGCCGTCTGAAGGCCCCCTGGAGGCGCCAGGGCGGGGGAATTAAAAAAGGGCGCCCGATGGTTTTGAGGTGGGCGGGGCCCCCAGGCTGGGGACCTGATATTCATCCACATATATATATATATATATACACACAAGGAGAAAAACTGGCGGCGTCCTGCCGATGGCCTGCTGTAAGAGTTAGCAAGAACGCGCGCGTAGACCTTGTATTTCGAAAATCGATGCTGTAAAACAGTGCTTTTTGTAATTGTCCAGGACACTCGATTGTCAAATTCTTGCGGGCCCGAAAATTGTTGAACGCTTTCGGCACGCGCGCGCGACGACCGCGCGCGCCATGTTTGATGAACGACTGCGCTCGCATGGTACGCTTTGCAAGAGATGGCAGAGAGAGTAGGTACCAGTTGGGCTGGGATGGTGTAAGCTCATCACTGGGATGAACGATTGGACAAAAACATAAGTAAATTGTAATACAAAAAGGCGAGCGGATAATCCCTGGGGGGTGTGGATCCTAATTTCCTTGTAGTAAAGAAAATCTACGTGGTGCAGACTATGTCGTGAAATATACGTTGTGTGATAGATGTCGTGTGCTCCCCACAAACGAGGCCAACGGCAAGGACGGAAGGCAGGACGGCAGAAAAGTAGGTGGAGGCATCGAACTAATAAGAACCCCGTACTTCGCATATGAAAAAAACACCGCAGAGGATGAGCAAAGGAGAATGGGAGGAAAAAGAAAACAGCAGAGCAACGTGCGGGAATGCACCAAAGAGGCAGGAGAAGGAAGAGGACTGGAGACTTGATCGACAAAGGTCCATAATGTTCGTCGGATCCACGCTCGACGTGCATTCCGCGTGTATTCGCACAGGCCACATCCCTCAAATTGGCCAAATATGCTGAGACATCCTTGCCATTTTGAATACCGAACAGCTTGTGTTTGATTCGCCGATGGTGTCTCGCATGCCCACTTGAAATGCAAAACTCAGGATTCGCCTGAGACGTCCTCACGACTCGCTCTAAAACCGGCCATGGCGCGCAGGTCTCTGCAGTAGAAATGCTCGGGCCGGGGCGAGAGCGCCATTTGGATGTGGGCTCGGCCACAGTATCTCGTTTCGGCCCTCTTTGCATGTGGAGCAACCTATGTGCTGCAATATACGTGGCGCAATTTTGTTGTGCTGCACACTATGACGGACGGCGACGAGGCGGCGACGGTGCGGCGACGGCGACAACACAGCCGCCAGACCGACTCCCAAGCGCCCAATGGCGGGCGGCGACAAGGCGGCGACAGGGCGGCGACGGGGACAACACAGCCGCCAGACCGACCCCCAGGCCCAGACAACGGGCGGCGAGGAGGCGGCGAAGAGGCGGCGACGGCGACAACATAGCCGCCAGACCGAACCCCAGGCCACTTCCTAAGAGAAGATAAAAAACCCAAACCCTGAGTGCAAGCACTGGTTGGGTATCAAGTGCGTACACAAATCGAACTGTAAAGACCTATCCAATGTTGAGTATTACAAATTTGTCGCGTACAGAAATAACAATACGCAGGCGCATTGGTTCCTATCCGTATACAAACTATACGCACGCGATTGTACACATGTCTGAATACATCGACGTACATGGATGCACCTCTGCCAAAATGCGTGTACAGCCACGGCATGTGCAGTATTATACGCCTGCGTGGAGACAGATCTGGATACGCAAACTAACCCATATGACTGTAACCACATCCATCCGATTTCAATATGGCCATGCATACGCGCCCTCTCTCACTCCCACATCACCCGTGTCATCCCTCCTTCCATCACTGTATTTCTCTGTCTCTCTCTCTCTCTCTCTCTCTCTCGCTATCCCCCTCTTCCTTTCTTAATTTGGTATCCCCCCTCATAGAAACATAAATACACAAATACATGCATGTGTGCATCGCGCGCTCTGAATCCATATGTATGTATATACACACACACATCTGAGTGTATGGCACTGTCTCCACTCTCAATACATCCCTCTCCTCTCTTTCTCTCTCTCTCTCTCTCTCTCTCTCTTTTATATTCCTCTCCAGCTCTGCCTCTCTCCCTCAAACTCTCTCCCTCTCTATGTCTCTCTCTCCCTCTCCCTCTCTCCTTCTCCCTCTCTCTCTTTTTCTCTCTCTCTCTCTCTCTCTCTTTCTCTCTCTCTCTCTCTCTCTCTCTCTCTCTTATACATGGATTCGCTCATGTACACGTATATGTATGAGAAAGCAAAGTCTGCCGAGATCCGCGAAGGCCGATCCCCCGGGCGGCGATCATGCACGGCCCCCTCCCCGGCCTCGCCCGCGGCGACCGCCCCCTCGCGCGCCGCCCGGCGCCCGAGGGGCCCGCCGGGGAGTCCTGCAGCGGCTCGGCGGGCTCCGCGGCCGCCCCTGGCCCCCCCCCCGAGTGCGGCCGTGGGCTGCGCGGGGGCGGCGGGGCTGCGAGGATGGGACGCACAGCGACGCACGACTGCGAGATGTGTCGCCCCTGGAGGCGCACGCCCGACCCCAACGTGCAGCATACCCCATTCGTAGTCTGGCCATCGCTCGGACGTCCATTCCCTGTGCTTTTTTCGGTTTCGTGCGTGGTTTTTTCGCCAAATGATCAAGGATGCTCCTCGATGGTCCTCGCCGAGAGAAAAATGCACACGTCCGAGCGATGCCAAGTAGTAGACCGCTTCCCGAGCGGTGCGGCCCGAAAGCCCCCGCCACGACGCAGGCACTATAAGATTGCTCGGTGCGCGCGTCGCCCCTGAGGGGCCGACGCGCACATGGCATCAGTGTGCTGGGGTTACGCCGAGAGGCGGGGGGGCACTGCGGTGGGGGTCCCACGGCTCAGAGAAAAAGCTTCATGGCAACAGCGCCCGAGCTGGAAAGAATATTCCCCGTCGGCCCCCCGGCCTTACCGTCGGCAGGTATTTCGTTCGAGATGCTGGGCTGAAGATTTGCCCAGTCCCGCTTCTGCGGGAACGCTTGTTCAACATCAAGGCTGGTGGGCGACGGGGGGTCATGCGAAGTGGGTGCGAAAAACGGTCGTTGCAAAGCTTATCCTTCGAGAGCACGACCGTGTGGTGACAGACCGCGCAATGACCTCGACATCCCAGGAGACCTCACCGCACGGTCCGTCACCGAACGGCTGTGGGACCCTGCGGGCCCCCGGTCGCCCGAGGCCTCCACGGAGAGCAGCCCGAGTCCCAAAACCGCGCGGGCACCCCTGCCAGGGCCTTGGAGCTTCGCCGAGGCTGTGGCGCCCGCATTTCAATTGGACATGATCGCGCCAGCGACCAGTCCCGGCCCACCCCCCTTCCGCCCCATCTGGTCCTTCCGAACTCAAATCACAGAGATTGACGTGATCACTGATAAAACCCGCTACGCTGGCCGAACACGAATCACGTTGCATGGCCAAGCTTTGGC
This sequence comes from Prorocentrum cordatum, assembly GCA_963575745.1. NCBI lineage: Eukaryota > Dinophyceae > Prorocentrales > Prorocentraceae > Prorocentrum > Prorocentrum cordatum. The sequence continues at coordinate 143,562 of CAUYUJ010012547.1, read as the reverse complement.
CAGTCACGTCACGATTCGCACCCGCGCCGTCTAGGAACTGGCCATCCCTAAGCAGTCCCAGAGGGCGCCAGCGCGAATCGTGGCGTGACCGGCCCCCTCTCCCCACCTGATCACTGGATGCCAAACTGTTTTCGGATTGCGACGGACGAGATCGGTCGTTACCGATTTTGCTGCGAGATTCTGTATCACTGTATCGGTCACGACCGATTTGCTTCAAAATTGGTCGCGACTGATCGATCGGGATCGATCCCGACCGATTTGGAGTGCCGATGGGTCGCTACCGATCGCGACCGAACATGATCCTGGCGAAGGACCTAACCATGGGCAGAAATCCGCCGATCCGGCGTGTGAGTTTGAAAGAGGGTGAACTTGAGCTTCGCTTGAGCTCCGCTCTGCAAAAGAAGGGGTCAGCGCTTTCGCCCATCCCGCCTCCGCTCTGCAGGGGGGGGGGGGGGTCAGCGCTTTCGCCCACCCCGCCTCCGCTCTGCAGGGGGGGGTCAGCGCTTTCGCCCCCGCCTCCGCTCTGCAGAGGGGGGGTGTCAGCGCTTTCGCCCTCCCCTCTTCTCTGCTAGGGTCTGCAGGGGGAGGGGGGGGGGTCAGCGCTTTCGCCCCGCCCGCCTTCGCTCTGCAGGGGGCGGTCAGCGCTTTCGCCCAGGCCTTCGCTCTGCGGGGGGGGGGAAGGGGGGAAGTCAGCGCTTTCACCCCCCTTCTCCGCTCTGCTGGGGGGGGGTCAGCGCTTTCGCCCCGGCCTCCGCTCTGCAGGAGAAGGGGTGTCAGCGCTTTCGCCCCTCCCCTCCGCTCTGCCAGGGGGGGTGGGTCAGCGCTTTCGCCTGCCTCCGCTCTGCAGGGGGGGGTGGGGGGGGGGGGGGGCGATCAGCGCTTTCGCCCCCGCCCCCGCTTCTGCCCGCGCCCGCGCTCGCGCGCCCCCGCGCCCCCGCCCCCGCCCGCGCTCGCGCCCACGCCTTCGCCTCCGCCCCCGCCCTCGCCCCCGCCTCCGCCCTCGCCTCCGCCCCCGCATTCACCACCGCCCCCCTCGCCCCCACACATGCCTCCGCCCCCGCCCGCGTCCCCGCACCCGAGCTGCCACCGCTAGCGCCCCCGCCTTCACTCCCGCCCCCGCCTTCGCCCCCGCCCGCTTCCGCATCCGCTCCCGCCCCCCTCGCCCCCACCCCTGCCCCCGCCCCCGTCCCCGAAGCACCGATCCTCTCACAGCCCCCGACCCCTTCCGAAGCCCCGACCCCTTTCGGGGTGCTATCGCAGCCCCGACCCCCGCCTCGGAATCTCCTCAGGGCCCAAACCTCTTCGAGCCCCCGACCCCCACTCCTCGAAACCCCGACCCGCTTCCCGGGTCTTTACGAGCTCCGCCCTCCATTCGGAGACTCCTCGAGGCCCCAACCTCCCCTCGCTCCCCGACCTCCTTTTCGAGGCCCCGACCTCCGTCGGTGGTACCCTCGTGGCCCCCACCCTCCCCTCATCTTCATCGCCAGCATCGTCGTCGTCGTCGCCGTCGTCGTCGTCGTCCTCGTCATCGCCATCAACTCGTCGTGCCGACCACCAGCATACGGAGCGACCAAGAGAACCCAGTACGACCCCAAGACGACACAAGAAGGCCCCGAGTCTGCGAACGATCGGTCGAAGACGCCCAAGATGGCCTCGAGACGGCCTCAGAAGCTTCGAAGACGCCCCAATATGCCTCCAGGAGGGCTCCCAAGAGAGGCAGGCATTCTCCCATTCTTTGAAGAAAATTTTGACAAATTCGCCTCTTGGACCTTCACAGCGTCAAAGACGGCCCAAAAGGCACCCAAGATCGCCCCAGCACGGCCCAAGGGCCCCCAGTAGGGCTTCAAGACGGCCCAAGAAGGCCCCAGAACAGACCAAGAGCCCGCAAGGACGCCCCAAGAGTGCCCCAGGACGAGCCCAAGAGGGGGCCCGGAAGGGGAAAAGACACGAACATTTCGAGTCTTTAACCCCAAGACGCCACCAGCAGGCCCAAAAAGACCCCAAGAAGCCCCCAAGATGCCCCAAGAAGCCCCCAAGAGGCCCCCAGAAGGGCCCCAGAGGACCTCAAGAGGCCGCCAGCAGACCCCCAACAAATCGTCACCAGTCGTCGGTCATCCACCGTCGGCCAGCATGCGTCGCCAAGCATTCGTCGTCGATCATCAGTCGTTGGTCGTCCATCGTGGGGCGTCTTCATCGTCGCCGTTTTCCTCGTTGTCAGATGTCGTCGTCACCAATCCTCGGTCGCCAGCCGCCGCCCATCATTCGTGGTCGTTGTTCGTCCATCGTTGGTCGTCCGTCGTCGTCGTCGTCGTCGTCGTCGTCGTCGTCGCCGCCGCCGCCGTCGTCGTCGTCGTCGACGCCGTCGTCGTCGTCGTCACTATCATCGTCGTCATCATCGTCGTCCATGTCCACCTGAATCCTGAGCGCCCCGGATCGGCGGCACTGGCCGGAGGCCACTACAATAATGATGTAAGGCAATCGTCTTGGACGTTACTCGACCGCATCTCCCGAGACATCCTCATGAAATACGATGATCTACATAATAGGTTTCGAGATCAATTCTGGGAGTGAGTAGCACCATCTCCATTTGATCGCAGTCCCTCGCTCAGGCCCTGTTAGAACGCTCGTTCATGAGCCAGGCGGGGTCGGACTGCTCGCTCATGACCCCGCCCAGGCGGGGTCAGAATGATCGCCCATGACCCCGCCCGGGCGGGGTTAAGAATGCTCGCTCATAGCCGCGCCCAGGTGGGGTCAAAATGCTCGCCCAGGGCCGTTTGTGTCAGTCTGTGTGCGTGTGCGTCAACATGTTTGCGTATCCGCCTCTGTTTGCATGTCTGGTTGTGTGTCTCTGTGTCTGTGTCTGCGTCTGTGTCTCTGTGTGTGTGTCGTGGTCTGCTTGGTCACAGCGAGCATGGTGGAGAATAAGTGCCACTGGGGGCTCAGCTCAGCACCATTATATTGCAAGACTAACGCTCTGCCGCTGACCTATGAAGGCTGTGGTGGACATTGTTCAAAGTGCTGCTATCGTTGCCCAATTTCGGTGCTGCGCCAACATGACATACACACATGCTCTGAACGCACACACACACACACACGCACACACAAACACGAATCCGAACACGCACACACACACACACACACACACATACAGACACGCACACGAACACGAACACGAACACGCACACGCACACACACACACACAGACACAGACACACCCCCACACACACACACCCACACACACACACACACACACACAAACACACAGGGGAGGCCTTCGGTGGAGCTCCATCTGGGGCCACGAAACTTGTGAGGAGTGTGCCGGCATGGGTGCGGCGGCCGCATGTGGACATGGCCACTGGGGCCTCCGTTGGAGCTCCCTAGGGCGTCACGAATCGCGTGAGGAATGCACCCCAACAGGGGCATTCGGAGGACAGTGGCAGGAGTGGCAGGAGGGAGGAGGGAGAGAGAGGAAGAAGGAGTGAGACGCGGGGCGCTGTCTCTTCAAAACGCAGACCCAAGACCACAAGATGGTTCGGAAAAACAAAAAACAAAAAAACGTGATCCAATGATCTGGGCCCCTCCCCCCACTCCCGGCTACGCCCGTCGTCGCCACGGGATGCACATTATCCGGGCGAAGGCCCCAACCATATGCAATGTGCAGTGGCGAGTACCGGCGTTTTGAGTATCGCCTTCGGTGGAGCTCCCTTATGGGGTCGCGAAACGTGTGAGGAGTGTGCCGAGGTGGGTGTGGCGGCTGCCTGTGGACATCGCCACGGTGGCCTTCGGCGGAGCTCCATCTGGGGCCACGGAACGTATGAGGAGCGTGCCGAGATGGGTGGGGCGGCCACCATGTGGACATGGCCACTGGGGCCTTCGGTGGAGCCCCCCATGGGGCGTCGAAACGTGCGAGTGGTGTGCCCAAAAGGGTGGGGCGGCCGCATGTGGACATCGCCTCTGGGGCCTTGGGTAGAGTTCTCATGGGGCCACGGAACGCGTGAGAGGTGTACCGGAATGAGTATGGCGGCCGCATGTGGACACAGCCACTGGGGCACTTGGTGAGCTCCCTCTACTGTCACGAAATGCGTGAGGGGTGTGCCAACATGGGCGGGACGGACGCATCTGATGGCCACTGGGGCCTTCGGTGGAGCGACCTAAGGGGCCACAAAACGTGTAAGATGTGTGCCGAAATTGGTGCCGCGGCCGCGCGTGATGGCCAATGGCGCCTCCGGTGAAGCTCCCTATGGGGACTCGGAACGTGTGAGGGGTGTGCCCAAAAGGGTTGGGCGGCCGCATGTGGACATGATTGCTGGAGCCTTCGGTGGAGCTCCCCATGGGGACACGGAATGCCGCAAGTAGACATGACCACTGGGACCTTCGGTGGAGCTCCCTATGGGGCCACAAAGCGTGCGACGGGTGTGCCGAAATGGGTGGGGCGACCGCATGTGGACATGGCCACTGAGGCCTTCGGAGGAGCTCCCTGAGGATCCACGAAACGTGTGAGGAGTGTGCCGACATTGGTGGGGTGACGCAGGTGGACATGGCCACTGGAGCCTTCGGAGAAGCTCCCTGTGGGGCCAGGAGACGTGCGCGGGGAGCGCCGACATGGACATGCGGAGGTGCGGAGGGCAGCGGCAAGTGGTGGGGAGAGGGCGGAGGAAGGCGCGAGACGCGGGGCGCTGCCGCTTCAAAACGACGACGTGGCAGTGGCGACGACGGCGGGGCACGCAGGCTGGGCAACACCCCGAGGCCACGAGGAGCCCGGGCGCCTCCAGCTGCGATGCCCGCCTCTGCGGGCACCGCCCCCTCCTCGGCGTTCGGGTCATAGCTCGTGTCTGCGGCGGCCGCTCGGGACGATGCGGGCACCCCTGGAACGCCCTCGGCGAGGCGCTGCTGGAAGGCATGCGGAGGCCGGAAGACCTCCAGAAACAGACGAAGACGCCCGTGTAATTACCTCGAACCTCGAACCCGTCGCCCCCTGGCTGGCGAGAGTGGTTCTGTGGGGAGCCGCCGCCCGTTGCCCTCGATAGGACGAGAACGGTGTCATGATACGATTGGCTACGCATGCGCTTCAGGAGCTCACAAGACTACCTAGCGGCCCACGTTTCTGCAGCCCGTTTTATTGAGCATCAGGACATCTCGAAAATCCTCGAGATCTTGGAACGTGCCATTCTCATGACATATTGCTCATCCTATCTCTATCCCCCGCCCAGCCTCCTATTCCTCCTTCCTCCTGCTGGTCGTCCCAGTGTGGCATGCTTGCCTCGCTGCTCCCGCTTGATCTGCCCATGTGCCCCCAGCGCGCAGGTGCAGCTGTCACGCGGAGCCGCGTGCGGTGGCCTGGCGTGCAGCATAAGCCTGGGCACTCCTGCCAGCCAGCCTTCACGCCCACGCGCCGCTTGGTGCACGTCCAGTCGGCCAATCGGTCAACCTTGGAGACGGACGGGGGTCTGAACTGGCCGGGGCCCCAGACAATCTGTCAGGAGAGGGGGGATGAAGCCAAACCCGCTCAAAAGCTCAGAATCGCTCCCCAGACCCCTCCATGGTGTCCGTGTGGCGCGACTTTTTCAATCCACCTCAGTTTTTCGCTGTCCCTGGACCCGAAAGCGGCCCCCGAAGGCACAACAAAAAACAAAAACAAGATCTCCCCGAACCCAGAGCCCCGAAGCTCGCCCCCCGTGTCAGCTGGCCGGGACCAGTGCTGGGCCACCTCGGACCCCCGGACGGCTCCAAGCTTGGTGTACGTGCCGCCACGTCGTTTGTTCTCGACGCGCCCAGGTGGACGACGCCGACACCACGGCAACCCCCCGGCAAGGCCTGCGCCCCGCGCCCAAGTAGACGATGCCCGCACCGCGGCAAACCTGCAGCGAGCCTTCCGCGTCCGAGGCGGCCTTTGCCCTGGTGGCCGAGGCGCCTTCTCAGAGACGTGAGGCCGCGCGTCGGAACCAACGGCGCGTCGACACATCTGATTTGCCAGTCAGTCAGTCTTGCTCCCCCGCCCGATGCTGAGTGATGACGACAAGACGACCTACCCCTTGGACAACCCAGCGAGGATCGACCTGGACAGCGCCCCCGGACAGCCCCCCTTGCACAAGCCTCCCCGGGAGCTCTCTTCTCCTCCTCCGTCGGCTGCCGCAGGCATCATCCCCCCCCCTCGCCCGCCCTTGAGGTCCTAACCCCATCCGCCCACCAGCCCGACACTCCGTCGGCCCTGCGCCGCCCCGCCCGCGCCGCCGCCCCCTCCTGCGGACGCGTCCGAGGGCGCGCGAGGGCGGCGGCCCTGCCGGAACTGCTGGTACTCGCACAGCTGCGCGTGCAGCACCGATGCGGGCAGGTGGCCCCGGCGAGTGCCTGCGGGGTCCCAGGGTCCAGGGGGGGGACGGCAAAAACCCGGAGGCGCTCGCGTCGTGGAAAGAGAGACGGCACGACAAATTATTATCCCAGAGCGACCCTACCTAGGAGTTGGAGCCCCGAGGAGTAGCTATGCTGCGCTATGCTACGCTATGCTACGCTATGCTACGCTATGCTACGCTATGCTACGCTATGCTATGCTATGCGATGCTATGCGTGGAAAGAGAGACGGCACGACAAAAAACACGGGAGGCCTCTGGGCGTCTTCGGCTGCTGGGGGCCCTCGCTGGGCCCCAGGGCCCTCCAAAAGCGACTCGGGATGAAGAACCGGCTCCGGGGAAGGGGTCGGGAGTTCCAGTGACCCCGCATGGGAAGAATCGAGACATCGCATGTCTGGGCAGGTGCCCCTGAGGTCTGGCCCAAGGTGCCCCCAGCTTTTCGCTCCATTTTGGAGCCTCGTGAGGGGTGCTCTGGAGGCCGTGGGAGCCTCCTGGGAAATCCTGGGGGCACCATGGGCCAGGGGCACTTTTAGCAACACACGACCAGAGAAGGAAGATGATTACGAGGGCAACGTCGTCTGCGGCAACTCCTGGAAGCCTCCCACACCATCTTGTTGACTCTTGTGAATCAGCGCTGATCGACGCTCATCGACGCTTGATCAGCGCTACCTCATCGACTGCCATCGACGCTGATGCACTCTGAAGACGGTTACGAGGGTATGCAAGGCTCCCATGAATGGCTACCGAACATCGTCATCGTTTCGGAGGCTTTTGGGCAACTGCGGAGGTTCTCGTCGCCGCGGCCTATGCTGGCTCGAGAAAGCCGGCCAGGATGGACCCAGGGAGGGGTCCAGGGACCGATGTTCCTGGCCATCGCAAAGAATGAGGCGCGCGGGCCTGCAGGGAAGGGGCACGGCGGCAGCGGCAGCGACCCCAGATCTCCGAGGTCATGATTTCTGAAGTCTGGGCATATGTCCTCGATATTGGCCTCTGGGGCCCATAATCTGGCCATGGGACCTTCAAACTGGATCCGAAAAAAAAAAAAAAACTGGGGCCGCGCATTAAAAATTGCCAACCGAAGGACCAAACCATATGCAGTTGCGAGTGCCGGCATTGTGGGTATCGCCTCCAGTGGAGTTCACGGGGCGGACGCATGCGAACATGGCCACTGGGGCCTTCGGTGGAGCTCGCTATGGGGCCACGGAGAAAATGAGGGGTGAGCCGGAATTGGCGGGGGGGACGCATCAGGCCTGCGCCACTGGAGTCTTCGGTGGAGTTTCGTGCGAGACCGCGGAACGCGTGAGGCGTGAGGGATGTGCCGAAATGCGTGGGGCGGACGCATGCGGGCTGCGCCACTGGGACCTTCGGTGGAGCTCCCTGTGGAGCCACGACACGCGTGAGGGATACGCCACAAGAGAACAGGGCGAACGCATGCGGCTCCGCCACTTGGGCCTTCGGTGGAGCTCCCTGTGCGGCCACGAAACGTGTCAGGGGTGTGCCGACATGGGTGCGTCGGACGCATGCGGGCTGCGCCACTGGGGCCTTCGGTGGAGCTCCCTGTGGGGCCACGAAACGTGTCAGGGGTGTGCCGAAAGTGCGGCGGACGTCTGCGGCCTGCGCCACTGAGACTTTCGGGGGACATCACTGTGGGGCCACGAAGCGTGTGAGTGATGTGCCGAATAGGGTGGGGCGGACGCATGCGGGCTGCGCCACTGGGACCTCCGGTGAAACTTCCTGTGGGGCCACAGAACGTGTGAGTGGTGTGCCGACATGGGTGCGGGACCGCATGCGGGCTGCGCCACTGGGACCCTCGGTGGAACTCACCGTGGGGCCACGAAACGTGTTAGGGGTATGCCGAAAAATGGTGCGGGGCCGCATGCGGGCTACTCCTGTAGAGCGCCTTGTGGGGCCATGAAACGTGCCAGGGGTGTGCCGACATGGTGCGGCGGACCCATACGGGCTGCGCCACTGGGGCCTTCGGTGGACCTCCCTCGAAGGCCACGAAACACGTGAGGGGTGTGAGAAATGGGTTCAGGACCTCATGCGGGCTGCGCAACTGGGACCTTCGGTGGAATTGAGGGGCCACGAAAAGTGTGAGTGGTATGCCCACATGGGTGCGGGATCGCTTGCGGCTGCGCCACTGGAACCTTTGGTGGGGCTCACTACGGGGCCACGAAACGTGTGAGGGGTGTGCCAGAGTGGCTGCGGGACCACATTGGGGCTCTGCGCCACTGGTACCTTCGTTGGAGCTAACTATGGGGCCACACAGCGTGTGAGGGGTGCGCCGAAATGGATGTGCGGAGGGCAGAGGCAGGATTGGAAGAAGGGAGGAGGAGGAGGAGGAGGAGGAGGAGGAGGAGGAGGAGGAGAAGGAGGAGGAGGAGGAGGAGGAGGAGGGGCGAGTAGGAGGAGGAGGAGGAGGAGGAGGAGGAGGAGGAGAAGAGGACGCGGGGCGCTGCCTCTTCCAAACGGGGACCCAACTTCACAGGATGGTCGGGAAAAGGACACAATTAGCCTGGCGAAAACCAGCGATACGCGGCTGCGAGTACCGCGAGGGAGGTGGGACGACGGAGGGGGACACGCAAACACCAAACAGCGCATAGCACAGCCTCTGCTCTCATAGGCAGCGCGCCGCGAGAAGAACGAAGCGCGGAGCAAGGCGGGCCAGGGCGGGAACCGAGCGGGAGGATCGGCCCGCAAACTCGATCACCAGTTCTGTGAGCCCTGTTTGGGAGCACCGAGGGTGCCCACGACGCAATCGGGGGCGGCCAAGAGGGGGGCGTCCTTATAGAGGGGGGGCGCAAATCATGGCCGGCGGCATGTGCGCGGCCAAAGGGGGGGGCCAGGGACGCAATGGAATAAGAAGAGGCGCCATGAAATCTGGGGAAATATCATGGCCCACGCCATGATATCCCCCCCCCCTAGTCATCGCCCCCCTCTTTGCCGCCCCCGACGCAACTGACAGGGGGCGAGGCATCTGGGCCTCGGACACAGCGATACCAGGAAGGGTGCGCGAGCCTGGCCCGCCCCCCTGTGGGCCACGCAGCGTCCGAGGGGTGTGCCGAACGGGGTCGGCCGACCTCGCCAGGGAGGCCCTCGGCGCAGCTGCTCAGGAAGCCACGAGACGCGTGAAGAGTGTGGCGCAATGGGTGGGGCGGACGCGCGCGAACTGCCCACGGAAGCCCTCGGTGGAGTTCCCTGTGGTCGACAGGCGCGCCCCAGTGCCCGCAAGAGAACTGCTCGCAAAGTGCATAGACCCGCCGCGGTTTCATTGCGCCGCGTCGAACATACGTTTGTTTTTGTTTCTGACGTTTGCGGGTAGGCACTTTGCGAGTAGTGGAACGCGCTCGGTGATATGGGACTACGAGAAAATATGAGGGGTGTGCCGAAATGGGCCGGGCGGACGCATGCGAATTCACCACGGAGGCTCTCTGTGGAGCTCCCTTTGGGGCCACGGAACGTGTCAGGGGTGTGCCGGCATGGGCCGGGTGGACGCATGCGAACTCACAACGGATGCCCTCGGTGACGATCCATATGCGACCACGAGACGTGTGAAGGGTGTGCTGACATGGGTCGGGCGGACGCATGCGAGCTCACAAACGAGGTCTTCGGTGGAGCTCCCCATGGAGCCACGCAACGTGTGAGGAGTGTGTCGAAATGCGTCGGGCGGACGCATGCGAAGTCACCACGGAGGCTCTCGGTGGAGCTCCAAGTGCGACCACGAGACGCTTGAAGGGTGTGCCGAAGTGGGTCGGGCGGACGCATGCGAACTCACCACGGAGGCCCTCGGTGGAGCTCCCTACGGAGCCACAAGACGTGTGAGGGGTGTGCCGCAGTGGGTCGGGCGGACGCATGCGAATTCAGTACAGAGGCCTTCGGTGGATCTCCCTTTGGGGTCACGAAACAGGTGAAGGGTATCCCGAAATGGGTTCGACGGACGCATACGGGCTGCGCCACTGGGACCTTCGGTGGAACTCTCTGTGGGGCCAAGAAACGTGTGAGAGGTGTGCCGAAACTGGTCGGGCGGACGCATGCGAAAGCTCACCACGGAGGCCCTTGGTGGAGCTACCTCTGGGGCCACGAAACGTGTGAGGGGTGTGCCGAGCAGGTTGACATGCGGAGGGCAAGGAGAAAATGATGGGATAAGGGAAGGGCGGGAGGAGGAGGGAGGTGAGGCGACGCGGGGCGCTGTCTCTTCAAAACGAGGACCCAACACCACAGGATGACTGGGAACAACAACCTGGCGAAAAACCCAACCATGCGCAATTGCGAGTGCTGTCGTTGTGAGTATCGCCTCTGGTGGAGCTCCCTATGGGGCCACGAAACGCGTGAGAGGTGTGTCGGAGTGGGTGGGGCTGCCGCTTGCGAAAATGGCCACTGGGGCTTTTGGTGGAGATCCCTATGCGTCGACAACGACAGGACCGACGATCAGAAGGAGAAGGACGAGGAGAAGAGGGAAGATGAGAACGACGAGGCATAGTTAGGCAGAGGCAGACGAGCACGAGGAGGACGAAAAAGAGGACGACGAGGAGGCGCCATCCACCATGTTTCCTGCAATGTCTGATGGATCACCCCACCGCGTCGCTCTCTCCTCCTGTCGCCACCGGAGCTATCAGCCTTGCCATTTCCCCTGTTGTCGCCCTCATTGCATTATCCGCCTCGCCCCGTCCTCGCCCGTCGTCGTCTGCATCCCTCCCATCCAGCCCTCCCTCGCCATCGTCCTCGTCTGCTCACGTCAGGGTCACGCGGCGCCCATCTGTGCGAGCACCCGCGGGACGTCCCCGAACTTCGCCTTGGCCAGCTCCTCCACCTCGGCAAAGAGAGGTGGGTACGTGCTGGCTAGCAGCGCCTCAGCCGCTCCAGCCTCGACGCCTCCCCAAAGAGGATCATGCACTCAGTGCGTGCGCACATCCAGGCCTAGGCCTGCAGCCCGGACGTTTTGAAATGGACCCAGACGCGGACATGCAGACCTACAACCCGGCCACTCCCAGGCCTAGATAGCATACCCTGACACACGTACACACAGGCACGTACATCGAGGTATAGGTTCAAGCACCAACACATGCGCACAGCCATGCATGTGTTCATATGCATACACATACTCATAGGTGCACACCTAGATGTATGCAGATGCATGTAGGTGTGCATACACACATACACCTGTACGTATGCACATCCATATATAAATGTGCAAATGCACGTACGCGTGCAAGCACATGTAGATATGGAAATGCACACATGTGTACATATCTACAGACCCCTTACATACTATATATATATATGTGTATGTATGGGTATACAGGCATAACATACAGATGCGTCTAAATGTACATGTTCACAAACACGCACATGTACAAACACCTCTACATGTACATGCACACCTACGTTCACGATTGCACCCACATGGTGTGATTAAACGCTTCCGTTACAAAAAGAAGGATTGTCCAGACATCCAGTCACAAGGGATATGCCGACACCTATAACAGGCTTTGGGAGGTTTCCAATTGGACCAGAAATGTACGGTTCAACCATGTCATACACGGTGGACGGGCATCCACTCTCGATAGAGGTGCGTCCGATTAGCCCCCCTGGGGTGTATCCCCGAGTTCCCCTCCTTTTTCTAAGCGGCTTGATTCTTCGTTGGGAAATCGGAGGCTGGGGTCGAGAAATCTCATGCGATTCAACGCCTGGAACAACTAACTGGAATGGAATATCCATGCTCAACCTCGGGGGGGCCGTTTTCGGGCTCTGAACCAAGCCAAGACAAAATCTGCCCCAGGGAAACGCGTCGAGAGCCTCGGAGTCGCGTGCTTCCTCCTGCTCCCGCCCGCCACCTCATGTCCTCCTGCCTCCTCTATCCCTCATCCTCTCCCCTCCTCGTCCTCCCACCGCCTCCGCCCCTCCTCCGCCAAGCCACTCCGCTCAAAACCAGTCCCCGGACCCTTCCCAGCCAGAATCCTGCTCAAACTTCCAAGCCGCGGCAGGTCGTGGCGACGAGAGGGGGGGGGCCCGAAGGTCTGGAGGAACTGGACAGCAGCCCGATCTGTTTTTCGGCCCGCGCCGCGCAAGTTCAAGAGAAGGAGGATGAGGAGGAGCAGGAAAATGCACCATGGCCGCATGGATCTCCTCAATTCGCGCGCCGGGCTGCGAAGCGCGGCACGGTGTCAGATTCGGACCCCCGCGCCGAGCCGTGGAGAAGAACTACTACCCGGCCCAGGCCGGGGAAGCGCGAGCAACTTTCGCGACGCAAAGACCTGCCGTGGCAGTTCAGTATCCGAGCATTTCCGTATCCGCCGCCGTGCGGCCAGGCACTCAGTGGAATGGTCTCAGGTCCCTTCGGGCGAAACGTGTACGTAGAAGCAGCCGGGTCGACCTCATTCCGTGCGGAGCACCGCCGCCTCCGCCTCCGTCAGGAGGGCGGCACCAGGTGTCGAGCGCGGTGGTCCGTGCCCCACCGGCGCTCAGAATACATCTTTCTCATCTGTCTTGCTGCTCCACTCTCTCCTCCTCGGCCTGGTCTGCTGGCAGCGCAATGGGGCCGCCGCTGGGGCAGGGGCGGCGCAGTGTGCCCCCTCGAGTTCTCGGCATCGAGCACGGTACTGCGAGTACTGCAGGGGGCCCAGGGCCTCAATTCACGAATTCCGTGCGGAGTCCCGCGTGACTCTTGAGGCGCCCCCGTAACTTTCCCAGAGGCTGGACGCCGCCAAGACTGGCCTTCAAGGTCCCAAGAGGGGCCCCAGGCAGTCAAAGAGTGGCTCGAGACAGCCGAAGAGCGCTCCGAGACGCCCAAGATGGAGTCAAGAAGGCTCAAGAAGCGCCCAAGACGCTTCAAGGGGACCCCACGAGGGGGCGCCAAAAGGAACGAACATATCGATGGCCGTATGTGTTTGAAATAGATTGCTTGGCGTGCTCGCACTTACGGACTTCAACCCGATCAAGACGGCCAAGAGGCATGCAAGATCGTACCAAGACGGCCCCAGAGGCCCCCAATAAAGCCACGAGAAAGCCCAAGAAGGTCACAAGACGGCTCAAACTGACCCCGAAACGGCCCAAGAGGCTGCCAAGAGGCTGCCAAGAGGGCCCCAAGAGAGGAAACTCAAAGTGGCAGTGGCAACCCGTCCCCCCAAAGATAGCCCCCAAGACCCCCAAGATGCTCCCAAGAGCTCCTAAGACGTGCCCAACAGGCCCCCTGGAGCCCGCCGAGAGGCCCCCCAGAGGCCCCCGAAGAGGCCACAAGAGCGTCCTCAGCAGGCCTCCAAGAGGCCACCGAGAGGCATCCCAGCCGACCCCAATGAGCATCCAACAGGCCTCTGGCCCACAACCCAGGCACGGTGGCGGGAGGGGCCGAGGGCCACTGGCTCCGCCGCCCCCTGTGGTCTTGCCACACGGGTGCCTGGCGCGCTGAGGCTCTGGTGCCGTTTGGGCCTTCTGAGAATCCCCCCGGGTCGGCACAGCGCGCCGGCCACCCCGAAGCTCCAAAGTGTCGGTCTCCATTGGCCCCATCGGCTCCAGGGCGGCCAAGATGGCCCAAAATGGCCTCCAAGTTCGCCCACGATGGTCCGAGCTGGCCTCGAAGACGGCCAAAGAGGATCCAAGATGCCTCCAAGACCGCCCAAGAAGCCATCAAGACGGTCCAAAATGGCTCGAAGATGGCCCAAGACGGCCCAAGAGGTCCCCGAGAGGCTTCCAATACGGCCCAAGAGGCCTCCAAAAAGGCATCGATGAAGACCCGAGAAGGCAGAAATCATTGGTGTTGTCTTTGGGCGATTTACGCATTTGCGTCATGTCGGCTTTCCGACGGCCCGAGACGGCTAAAGAGGCCCTCGAGATGACCCAAAGATCGCCCGGGACGCATGTGGACGGTGGCACTGGGGCCTTCGGTGAAGCTCCCTATGGGGCCACGAAGCGCTGTACTGAGTGGGGGGACGCATGTGGACGGTGGCGCTGGGGCCTTCGGTGGAGCTCCTTATGGGGCTACGAAACGCTGTACTGGGTGGGTGAAACGCAGGGAAGAGGGGGCGGAGGGAGGAGGGGGAGGAGGAGGGGGAGGAGAGGAGAGGAGAGGAGAACGCGGGGACAGTCTCTTCAAAACGAGGACCCAACACCACAGGCTGGTCTGGAATAATCGGGGGAAGATTTCGTGCAGTATGTTTGAATAGTTGTGGGGGGCCTGTTTGGGGCATGTCCAATGTTTCGCTCAACATCCGCCTGTAGGGGGACGCGACCCAAACCGACGCCCATACATTCGGACGAACTCTTGTCGGCGCCGAGGGCGGGCGCCAGCGCGGCCGCACAGTCGGCGGGCGCCGCGCCGGGCAGGGCGCACACTCGACAAAGTGGAAGAGAAGAAGGCGGCCGCGGAGGGGAGCACGGGAGCCCGCCTCGGGCGTAGCTCTGCAGGTCTGAGGAGATGGAGGAGGAGGATGAGGAGGAGGAGAAGGAGGAGGAGGAGGAGGAGGAGGAGCTCCTCTGCACTCCTGGGGGAGATTGGGCTCCTCGGGCTCCGGCCTCCGCCGCGGGCGGAGCGCCGGCGGAGCCTGGCCCTGGTGGAGGTCTGGCCAGAGCTGGCGGGAAGTCCTGCCGGAGCCGGGCGGGCCGCGGCCTCCTGAGCTTTGTATGGTGCCAATCGTGGAAATGGCGATGCCATCTGCGATAAAGAACATCGCCAGATTCCCCATTACATGAAAGTAGCACTGCACCCCTTTATACCATACCCCTTTCCTGCCTCCAGGGTAGCGAGTCTTCGCCACGAGGTGCGCGCAGGCGGCGTCGGGCAGTTCGAGCGAAACGTCCCCTAGCGCCCACGCGTAGGTGCGCTGGCCGAGCCCGAGGCCGAACGACAGACCGCGCACTGGGGGCCCCGCTCGGCCCAGCGTGGCCCAGAAGCAGTCGGCGCTTTGGCCTCCGCAGGCGTTCACCTCTCCGGCACCGCAAGGCGGCGGCGGCGGCGGCGGCGGCGGCGGCGACGACGACGACGACGACGACGGCCGCGACGGGGGTGACAAAGACGACCCGCCAGCGACGGCGGCGACGACGAAGACGGCAACTGCGACGGCAGCGGCGACGACGGTGACGACGGAGACGACGACAACGAGGGCGACGGCAACGACGGCGGCGGCGGCACGCACGGCGCCGAAACGAGCCGTGCCGCCGTGCGCGAGAGGGCGCCCGCTGCTCCGACGCATCGCCCGCGGGAAACTCTCGGGGAGGGGGAAGGTTCCAGAGAGGAGGAACAACTCCTCCTCCTCCTCCTCCTCCTCCTCCTCCTCCTCCTCCTCCTCCTCCTCCTCCTCATCATCATCATCCTCATCCTCCTCCTCCTACTCCTCCTCCTTGCCGATATCGTCCTTTAGGAGGCATTTCCTGGGAGGTCTTCGTCGGAACGATTCAAGGCGACTGAGCTCGACTGAATTGCCACTGAGACGGAGTAGGCCGGAGATTCGGCCCAGAATCAAGCCAAA
>CAUYUJ010012547.1:122754-125254 GCA_963575745.1 Prorocentrum cordatum | reverse complement strand
ACACGTTTCGTGGCCCTATAGGGAGCTCCACCGAGGGCCCAGTGGCTGCGTTCGCATGGCGGCACCGCGCCCATTTCGGCACACCCCTCACACGTTTCGTGGCCCCATAGGGAGCTCCACCGAGGGCCCCTGTGGCTGCGTTCGCATGGCGGCACCGCACCCATTTCGGCACACCCCTCACACGATTCGTGGCCCCATAGGGAGCTCCACCGATGGCCCCAGCGGCTGCGTTCGCATGGCGGCACCGCACCGATTTCGGCACACCCCTCACACGCTTCGTGGCCCCATAGGGAGCCCCACCGAAGGCCCCAATGGCTGCGTTCGCATGGCGGCACCGCACCCATTTCGGCACACCCCTCACACGCTTCGTGGCCTCATAAGGAGCTCCACCGAGGGCTCCAATGGCTGCGTTCGCATGGCGGCACCGCGCCCATTTCGGCACACCCCTCACACGCTTCGTGGCCCGAGATCCACCGAGGGCCCCAGTGGTTGCGTTCGCATGGCGGCGCCGCACCCATTTCGGCACACCCCTCACACGCTTCGTGGCCCCATAGGGAGCTCCACCGAAGGCCCCAGTGGCTGCGTTGCATGCGGCACCGCACCCATTTCGGCACACCCCTCACACGCTTCGTGGCCCCATAGGGAGCCCACGAAGGCCCCAATGGCTGCGTTCGCATGGCGGCACAAACCCATGTCGGCACACCCCTCACACGTTTCGTCGCCCCATAAGGAGCTCCACCGAGGGCCCCAATGGTTGCGTTCGCATGGCGGCACCGCACCCATGTCGGCACACCCCTCACACGCTTCGTGGCCCCATGGCTGCGTTAGCATGGCGGCACCGTGCCAATTCCGGCACACCTCTCACACGTTTCGTGGCCCCATAGGGAGCTCCACCGAGGGCCCCAGTGGCTGCGTTCGCATGGCGGCACCGCACCCATTACGGCACACCCCTCACACGCTTCGTGGCCCCATAGGGAGCTCCACCGAGGGCCCCCGTGGCTGCGTTCGCACGGCGGCACCGCACCGATTTCGGCACAACCCTCACACGCTTCGTGGCCCCATAGGGAGCTCCACCGAAGGCCCCACTGGCTGCGTTCGCATGGAGGCACCGCACCCATTTCGGCACACCCCTCACACGTTTCGTGGCCCTTGAGGGAGCTCCACCGAGGGCCCCCGTGGCTGCGTTCGCATGGCGGCACCGCACTCATTTCGGCACACCCCTCACACGCTTCGTGGCCCCATAGGGAGCCCCACCGAGGGCTCCAATGGCTGCGTTCGCATGGCGGCACCGCGCCCATTTCGGCACACCCTTCACCCGGTTCGTGGCCCCATAGGGAGCACCACCAAGTGCCCCAGTGGCTGCGTTCGCGTTGCGGCACCGTACCATTTCGGGACACCCCTCACACGTTTCGTGGCCTCAGAGCTCCACCGAGGGCTCCAATGGCTGCGTTCGCATGGCGGCACCGCGCCCATGTCGGCACACCCCTCACACGCTTCGTGGCCCCATAAGGAGCTCCACCGAGGGCTCCAGTGGCTGCGTTCGCATGGCGGCACCGCGCCCATTTCGGCACACCTCTCACACGTTTCGTGGCCCCATAGGGAGCTCCACCGAGGGCTCCAATGGCTGCGTTCGCATGGCGGCACCGCGCCCATTTCGGCACACCCCTCACACGTTTCGTGTCCCCTGAGGGAGCTCTACCGAAGGCCCCAGTGGTTGCGTTCGCATGGCGGCACCGAACCAATTTCGGCACACCCCTCACACGTTTCGTGGTCTCATAGGGAGCTCCACCGAGGGCCCCAGTGGCTGCGTTCGCATGGCGGCACCGCACCCATTTCGGCACACCTCTCACACGTTTCGTGGCCCCTTAGGGAGTTCCCTCTCATTCGCTCAACCTGCTTTGCGGTACTCGTAACTGCATATGGTTGGGTCCATCGCCAGGATAATTGTTTTAATGAACCCATTCGCTTGTTGCCCAAACTCCGGGAAGAGTTGCTTTTCTTCGAGACTATTCGAGGATTGCTGACACCAAACACATATCGAGATTGACACCCAACATGTATCGATAAATACGGATTCCGCCGCCGACGTCGTCGTTGTCGTCGTCGTCACCGTCGCCGCTGTCGTCCTACCACTACTTCTACTGATACATCTACGGATGTTACTACTACGAGCACTGCACCAATACTACTACTACTACTACTACTACTACTACTACTACTACTACTACTACTACTACTACAAAAACTGCTGCTACTACTACTTCTACGACTACGACTACGACTACGACTACGACTACTACTACTACTACTACTACTACTACTACTACTACTACTACTACTACTACTACTACTACTACTACTACTACTTACTACTTACTACTACTACTACTACTACTACTACTACTACTACTACACTGCTACTACTACTACTACTACTACTACTACTACTACTACTACTACTACTACTACGACTACTACTACTACTACTACTACTACTACT
>CAUYUJ010012547.1:120000-122654 GCA_963575745.1 Prorocentrum cordatum | reverse complement strand
TGGGGCCACGAAACGTGCGAGGGGTGTGCCGTGATAGTGGGAGGAGGGAGGAGGGAGGGAGGAGGAGGCGCAGGAGGAGGAAGGAAGGAAGGAAGGAAGGAAGGAGAGCAGCGGAGACGCGGGGCACCGTCTCTTGAAAACGAGAACCCAACACCACAGAATGGTTGGGAAAAAAACAATACAAAACACACTCTGCCTCCAAATTCGAGCATGCGCAGCCAACCCGATGCGGCCCCCCACCCACCATCCCTGTCAAAAAAAATACAGAGTACACTTGGCGGCGACGGCGGCTGTGGCGGCGCCTGCGGCGGCGGCGGCGGCGGCGGCGGCGGCTGCGGCGGCTGCGCGGCGGCGGCGGCGGCGGCGGCGCGGGGCGGCGGCGGCTGCGGCGGCGGCGCGCGGCGGCGGCGCGGGCAGCGCCGACTGCGGCTTGCGGCGGCGGTTTGGCAGCGGGGGGCGGCGGCCGGCGGCAGCGGCGGCGGTCGGGCGCGCGGCGGCGGCGGCGGCGCATGCGGCGGCTGCGGCGGCGGCGGCGGCGGCGACGCGGCGGGGGCGGCAGCGGCTGGCAGCGGCGGCGGCGGCGGCGGCGGCTGCGGCTGCGGCGGAGGCACCGGCGGCGGCGGCGGATTGGCCCCCAGTAGCTCCCCATCCCAAGACGACTGCTGAATATGCTGAGGCTCGGGCCAGACTCGGGTGCTACGTATGTGTTGGGAAAGCGGGTGGGAGTGAGCGAGACGGCTTGCGGGCGGGGAAGGGGAAACTTGACCCCACCCCACCCCCACCCCAACTTCGCTCGCAACGTTTTCGTGTGATGTTTTTGCTTACTGCTTTGGCGCACTGCGTTCGCGCGGCATCCGGTTTGCGCGGGGATTCTGCACAGCGCGTCTGCGCAGCGTGTTTGCGTGGCGTTTCTCCCGCGCGGTGACTTTTGCGTCGTGTTTTTGCGCTGCGTTTTGGCATGACGTCTTGGCGCAGGGGTTTTGCGCGGTCTTTGCGCAAGGTTTTCGCGCAGGGTCTTCGCGCGACGCACTTCGGCGCTGCGCTTGCGCGCGGCACCCCTCGGCGTAGAGTTGTCGCGCGGCGCTTTCGTCGCGCAGCGTTTCTGCGAAGCGTTTGCGCTTCACTTTTTTTCGCGGCGTTTCTGCACAGCGCCCCTGTTCGCGCGGCGTTTCCACGCGGCGCTTTGGCCGCGCAGGGCGTTCGCTCAATGCGTTGTTTTTCTTCGTCCAATTTGCGTAGTCTGCGTCGCGTTGTTTTTTTCCCGCGCGACGTCTTCGCCACTGCCTCGGCGCGCCGCGCTCGCGCGGCATTCGGCCTGCGCCGGGTCTCTGCGCAGCGCATACGCGCGGCGGTTTTTGCGCGGCGCTTTCGCGCGGCGTTGTTGCGCAGCGATGTTCTGCACGTTGTTGCGCCACGTTTTTCGGCGCATGTGCGAAGTCCGTTTCTGCGGCGCAGCATCGCGGCGAAGCACGTTTTCGCGCGGCGTTTCTGCGCGGCGCTTCGGTCGCGCAAGGTGTTCGCTCAGCGTGTTGTTCGCTGTTTTTGTCTGCGTCGCGCCCCCCCCCCCGCATTCTGCTCGCAACGTTTTCGCCTGGTGTTATTGTTTGCTGCTTTGGTGCGCCGCGTTCCTGTGGCATTCGGATAGCGCGGGGGTTCTGCGCCGCGTGTTTGCGCAATGTTTTTGCGTTGTGCTTTTGCGAGGTCTTTTGCGAGGTGCCTTCATTTTTTCTGGTTCTCTCACGCTGCGGTCAACAATGAAGGTGCAAGTTGCACTCGGGCGCGGCCAGCCCTGCGTCCCTCGTCGAGCTCGCGCATTCTATTTCCGCGCAAACAATTGCTGCCGATTCGTTCGCTTCCACAAACAAGCGCTTCGGCCTTCGCGCCATGTAGTTCGGCGGTTCGGGTCTGTCCTGTCCGGCGGGACCCGGCGAAGGCACCCGGGGATCACAATCGAGGAAGGAAAAGGAGACAACGAACGAGCGAGAAAAAGGACGGGAAACAAAAGGCTGTCCCGCTATCGCACTCCACCGCGCCGCTCGCCCACCTCGCCCCCCTCGAAGTCGCGCGCGGAGGCTCTCGCCACGGGCGCCGGCCGAGGAGGCCCAGGCTGGCCGAAAAAGCCGCCCGGCCCCCCTGCGGGGCCATCAGGCTGCGAGGATCAGGTTTGCTGCTCCCTGCGCCAGTTTTCAGCTTCCAGTTTCCACTGCTACAGCGCTGCTTTCTGCTTCTCATTGCCAATTGAAACTGGCCGCGCGAGGGCGGGGGGGCCGAAAACCAGCCTTTCACCGCCCCTGGGCGCGTGGTCTGAATTCCGGGGGGGGGGGGGACATTGGCACCCCTCGCGCAGATCGGCGGGGCCAGGGTCCACAAACCCACGGCATTTGCCACGCGTTTCACCCGCTGTGCACCACGTCCGTCCTGCGAGCGCGGCTGGACTTCGGGCCACGAGCTCGGAAGACTGCGAGGACTGCGATCATCAAGAAGCGGGGGCCTCCATTCTGGGCCCACCATCTGCCCGCTGCGGGGCGTGCGGCGCGCACGCGGCGCGCGAGCCTCAGAGGGGGAAGAACGAGAGCAGGAAGAGGAGGAGGAGGAGGAGGAGGAGGAGGAGGAGGAGGAGGAGGGGGAGGAGGAGGGGGAGGAGGAGGAGGAGG
>CAUYUJ010012547.1:57500-115000 GCA_963575745.1 Prorocentrum cordatum | reverse complement strand
GAGGGCGTTTCTGCCCACAGCGAGCCCTGGCCACGAGCGGGCCCCCCGGCCTAGACATCAGGCACGGCCCAAAAGCCAGACCTCCTCCTGACCCCAGAGCGGTCCCTGCTGCAGCGTCCTGCGACGGCCCCAGCGCAAACTCCGCGTGGACTTGGCCCAACATGCCAGAGGACGGGGGATGCGCGCGACGACGGCCGCGGAGACGACGAGAGGTGGCGACGTCCGAACCCTTCCCCGCCAATCATCGATTACCCTGGCTCGACGGGGAGGCGAGGGTGGGGCTCGGATGTCGCCGCGTGCCCGACGAATCCCAAACCCCGTCCCCGCCGCCCATCGACGATCGGGGTGCCCGAACCGTTGACAGGCGGGGGCGCGGCTCGGATTTCGCCACCGACGTGGGGACGGCGAGCGACACCGTCACCTTAGCGCCCCGCCTGCGGGAAGGCCAGGTCCATGAAGCTCAGCAGCAGCCTGCGGCGTGCGCGCGGCGCCCCCCGCGCGCCGCGGCCGCGGCAGCCAGCCTCGCAGCGGCCGCGGCCGCGACGCGGCTCGCCGTCCTGCTCCTCGAGCGGCGAGCGCAATCTGTGGCGCGCCGACGCCCACCGACCTCCTCCAGCACCTCCACGACCTGGTAGCGCTCCTCCTCCTCCTCCTGCTCCTCCTCCTCCACCTCCTCCTCCCTCCTCCTCCTCCTCCTCCTCCTCCTCCTCCTCCTCCTCCTTTGCCCTCCTCCTCCTCCTCCTCCTCCTCCTCCTCCTCCTCCTCCTCCTCCTCCTCCTCCTCCGTCCTCGTTTGCCTCCTTATCATCCCTCCAGAGGCCACGACCACCACCCCGTGGGTAGGTTCTTCGTCCCTGATCCGTGTGAGATGGCCCATCGGCGAAGTAAGGCCCCCCCGAGGGCCGAAATGGACGAAAAACGCCGCGGATGAAAAAACATCTACTCGGAGATCTGGGTTTGATTCACGGCGGGTCTTCCTCGTCGGCTTTTCGCCGCCGCCCCTCGACTGCTGGCACCACAATCGCAAAGAGAAGACCCCTGGAGGAGACCGCGCCCGACCTCCCCCCTGTCTCTCGTCGTCGCTCGTCGCCGCAGCTCGTCGCCGCCGCAAGTCGCTATAATTGTCGTCGTTGTCCTCCGTCGTCCCGGGTCGCAGTTTTTTTCCTGCGTAGACATTCGTAAGACTCACAGACGACACCTACACTGAATGGCCGCTGCCAGAGAGCAGCCGCGAGGAAGAGAGGAGGAGGACAGGAACCGGGGAGCCGAGCCATGGCCCCGATATTTGGCAATGGCCCCGGGCTCGGGCAGGAGCAGAAAGAGTAAATAATGCGGACCCCATTGGGAACGCAACGGCCCCTGCGGGTGCATAGAAGATGTGTTAAACCTTGCCAAAGGCCGAAACGGCCACGCCGATAAATCGAGCACAGCGTAATGACATAACGAGCGAACGCATAACGATACGAAAACACCCCGAAATCGCATCGGAGATACCGGGCGGAGGAGAGGAGGAGGAGGAGGAGGAGGAAGAGGAGGAGGAGGAGAAGAGCCCGGGCAGGGCCTTTAATGAGGCTCGCGCGCGCGTAGACCGACCTTGGCAGGCGGCGCCCGCACGAATGCCCACGCGAGCAGAAGCGAAAGAAAGACGCGGGGGGGGTAGGGGGAGAGCAGGAGAACGTATTACCTGCACACGTAGGGCGTGCGCGACAGAACCGGCCCGGGTCCTGCCATGTAGGGTCGGGCGCGGCTGGCGGCCTCAGCAGAACTGCAGCAGGAAGAACGCGTTGTGCAGAAAACATTTCAACGCTCCGCGTCTCCCCGCTAGCCTATCCAGAAACTCGGAAGCGCGAGTTGGGTGTGCTCGCGCGGTTTGCCAACCTCGGAAAGAGGATTCCCCGATATTGGCTTCGCTCTCGACTGAAAGAGCCCGCCCCCAGGGAAGGCGAGGAGCGCCGGCCACCCGTGGAGCTGCACGTCCGGCCCCAGGGCGCACGCACGGGAAAGAGCCGCAGGGCGCCACTAACTACCTACCTGACCACCCCGACCCAACCCGAAGACCCGCATTTCCCCCGACCCAACCCGAAGACCCGAATTTCCCCCAACCCGTCGTCGTCCTCCGCCGTCGTCGTCGTCCGTCGTCGTCGTCGTCATCGTCGTCCACCGTCGTCAACGTCGTCGTTGTCATCGTCGTGGTTGTCGTCCGTCGTCGTCGTCGTCGTCGTCGTCCGTCGGCGTCGTCGTCGTCGACGTCGACGTCGTCGTTATCGTCATCCTCCGTCGTCGTCGTCGTCGTCGTCGTCGTCCTCTGCCGTCATCGTCGTCGTCTTCCGTCGTCGTCGTCGTCGTCATCCTCCGTCAAGGTCGTCGTCGTCGTGCTTCTCCGTCGTCGCCGTCATCTCCGTCGTCGTCGTCGTCGTCGCCACCGTCGTCCTCCGTCGCCGTCGTCGTCCTCCGTCGCCGAAACGGTCGTCCTCCGTAGTCGTCGTCGTCTACGTCGTCCTCCATCGTCGTCGTCGTCGTCGCCGTCCTCCGTCGTCGTCGTCGTCATCGTCGTCCGTCGTCGTCGTCGTCCGTCGTCGCTGTCGTCGTCGGTCGTCGTCCTCCTCGTCGTTGTCGTCGTCGTCGTTATCGGAAAGAGCGTGTTCTACCGCTGCTGGCGGAAAACCGGGGGGGGTCACTACCGGTTCGAACCCCTCCCCCCCCCCCCCCCTCCGGAAAACCGGGGGGGGTCACTACCGGTTCGAACCCCTCCCCCCCCCCCTCCCAGCTCATTATGAAAGGGGGGGGGTGTCACTACCGGTTCGGACTCCTCCCCCCCCCCCCCTCGAAACCGGTGGGGGTCACTACCGGTTCGAAACCCCCCCTCCCCCTCGAAAACCGAGTGGGGGTGCGGACAGTGGTGGGGACGGTGTTGGTGGGGGCAGTGGTGAGGGGATAGCGGGACAGTGGTGGGGACAGTGGGACAGTGGGACAGTGGTGGGGACGGTAGTGGTGGGGACAGTGGTGGGGACAATGGTGGGAACAGGGGGGGACAGTGGACAGTGGTGGTGACGGTGGTGGTGGGGACAGTGGTGTGGGGACAATGGGATGAGGTGGAAACAGTGGAACAGTGGAGCGTACAACGGTGGTGGGGACAGTGGTGAAGGCGGTGGCGAGGACGGCGGTTGGACAATCAGTGGTGGGGACAGTGGGGACAGTGGTAGGAACAGTGGGACAGCTCAGTGGGACAGCGGAGGAGTCAGTGGGACAGTGGGGATAGTGGGCATAGTCGGGCAGTGGTTGGGGCCGTGGAGACAGTGGGGAGAGTGGAACCGTGGTGGGAACAGTTCTTGGGACAGCGGGGACAGTGCGACAGTGGTGGGGGCACTGGTGGGGACAGGGGCGGTGGTGGAACCAGTGGGGACAGTGGTGGTGAGGACAGTGGTGCTGGGAACACCAGTGGGGGATGTGATGCGGACGGTGGTGGGGACCGGGAGTCGTTTGCTGGCGGTGAGTAGGGGGGGGGGGGGGGGGGGGGGGGGGGGTGGAGGGGGGGGTTCGAACCGGTAGTGACCCCCTCCCGGTTTTCGGGTTTTCGAGGGGGGGGGGGGTTCGAATTGGGGGGGAGGGGTTCGAACCGGTAGTGACCCCCCCCGGTTTTCCGGAGGGGGGGGGGGGAGGGGTTCGAACCGGTAGTGACCCCCCCCGGTTTTCGAGCGGATGGTGGGGGGGGGGGGGGAGGGGGGGGGGGGGGAAGGGGTTGGGGGAGGGGGGGGTTTTTGGCGCGGGGAGGGGGGGTGGGGGGGGGGTGGGGGGGGGGGAGGGTTTCCAGCATGGGGGGGGGGGGGGGGGAATTTTTTTTGTTTTCGGAGGGGGGGGGGGGGGGGCGACCCCCGGGTTCCGGAGGAAAAGGTTGGCAATTTTCCACAGTAAAACGGCGGTGGATCACGCTCTCTCCGTTATCGCCATCGTCCTCCGTCGTCGCCGTCGTCGTCGTCGTTGTCGTCCTCTGTCGTCGACGTCGTCATCGTCGTCCGCCGTCATTGTCTCTGTCGTCGTCGGCGGTGCTCTCGTCGTCCTCCTCCGTCGTCGTCGTCGTCGTCGTCGTCTTCCGTCATCGTCGTTGTCGTCGTCGTCCGTCGTCGTCATCGTCCGTCGTCGTCATCGTCCTCGACGTCGACGTCATCCTCGCTGCCGTCGCAGACCTTCATTGACAGGTCGTCGTCGTCGTCATCGTCACCGTCGTCGTCGTCGTCCTCCGTCGGCGTCGTCGTCGTCGTCTTCCGTCGTAGTCGTCGTTGTCGTCGTCGTCGTCGTCCGTCGTCGTCGTCGTCGTCCGTCGTCTTCGTCCGTCGCCGTGGCCGTCCTCGTCGCCGTCCGTCGTGGTCCCCGTCGTCGTCCTCCGTCGCAGTCGTGTCGTCGTCCTTGTCGCCCACCGTCGTCATCGTCGTCGTCGTTGTCGTTGTCCGTCGTCGTCGCCCTCGTCGTCGTCGTTGTCGTCGTCGTCCTCCGTCGTCGTCCTCCTCCTCCGTCGCCGTCGTCGTCGTCGTCGTCCTCATCCGTCGTGGTCGACGTCCTCGTCGTCGTCGAGGTCCTCCGTCGTCAGTCGACGTCGTCGTCGTCATCGGCGTCCGTCGGCATTGTCGTCGTCCTCCGTCGCCGTCGTCGACGTCGTCGTCGTCCATCGTCGTCCTCGTCGTCGTCGTCGTCCGTCGTCGTCGTCCTCCGTCGCCGTCGTTGACGTCGTCGTCCATCGTCGCCGTCGTCGTCGTCGTCGTCGTCCGTCGTCGTCGTCGTCCTCCTCCGTCGCAGTCGTGGTGGCCGTCGTCATCGTCGTCGTCATCTGTCGTCGCCGTCGTCCTCCGTCATCGTCGTCCTCCGTCCTCGTCGTCGTCCTCGTCGTCGTCGTCCTCCGTCGTCGTCGCGTCGTCGTCGTCGTCCGTCATCGTCGTTGTCGTCCGTCGTCGTCGTCGTAATCGTCGTCGTCCTCCGCCGTCGTCGTCGTCGTCCTCCGCCGTCGTCGTCGTCGTCCGTCGTCGTCGTCGTCCGTCGTCGTCGTCCGTCGTCGTCGTCGTTGTCGGCAGGCGGGGGGCGACGACGCAGGCAAGGCGGGGAGGGCGGCGCCTCAGGAGGGGGGCCGGGCACGTGCGCGAGCCGTGCGCGCGGAGCCCCTCCACAAGGGCGGCCACCTGCGGGGGCTGCCGCCGATCCCAGTCCTGATCCCTGTCTTCTTCCTCCTCCTCCTCCTCCTCCTCCTCCTCCTCCTCCTCCTCCTCTTCCTCCTTGTTCTCCGCCTCCTCCTTGTTCTCCTCCTGATCCACCTCCTCCTCCTCCTCCTCCTCCTCCTCATCCTCCTCCTCCTCATCCATCCCTCTTCCTTATGAATAACCCCTTCTTGTCGCACCCAGAGAGGGGTCGGTAGGGCGGGGCGGGAGTTTCGCTTGAGACTCCACCACAATTTATGATCCTGAAGCTTAGAATTTCCAAGAGTTTCACAGATGGAGGGCGGGTCGATTTCGAAGTGCGACTCCAGCCTTTGCGCCGCGGGAATGTGTCGTAGAAGCTTGCAAGATCTTCGCGGATGGAGGGCGGATCGTTTTCAAATGTTGCTCTCTCTTCAGCGCCGCGCACGTACGTCTTTCAATACGTATTGCGAGAGTTTCACGGAAAGAAAGCGGCTCATGTTCAAAATGTGGCTCTCGCTTGAGCGCCGCGCGCATTCGTCTTAGATGATGACAGCAACTTCGAAAATACAAATGAATTGTGTTGGCACGATTCCGGATTGCCTGGGCGCGACAGTCGCGTCTAATCGCGGTGTTGGCGTCCCAGAAACGGTGCTCTGACACGATTCGGGATCGTCAGGTCGCACCAGTAACGCTGATTCGCGGAATTCCAGTCCCAGGAATGTTGCTCGGGTGTCTTCAAACGGGGCTCTTCCAGCAGTGAAGATGAATATTTAGAGGAGCCGATGCAAGATGGAATTTAGAGAGAGGTTCTATTGCAACACCGTTGATGAGTCTTGGGTTTACACTGGTCTTGCTCCTCCTCCTCCTCCTCCTCCTCCTCCTCCTCCTCCTCCTCCTCTGCTGCTGCTGCTGCTGCTGCTGCTGCTGCTGCTGCTACTGTTCCCCCTCCTCGTCTTCCGGCTCCCCCTCTTTCTCGTCCTCCGCCTCCTTCTCCCTCCTCGTCCTCATCCGCCTCCCCTCAACTGCTCCTGATCCTCAGCTGCTGCTGCTCCTTCTTCCTCCAGCGCCAACATCGGGTGGTGACACTACCCACTCACGCGACTGCGCGGTAAAACCGTTCAGAGGGATGGAGAGACTCTTAGCTGCCAGGATGCGCACCACGCGACCCCAGTGTGGCGGCAATGAACTCAACACGAGAGCGAACAAACTTCACCACCGCCACCTGGCCCCCCTCCTCCCAGGAATCAAGAAGCAGCAATGTACCCATCTGATCTCCACGCTGCGCCTCATCGCCGCCCTTCAGTGCGAGCCCGGTGCCGCTGTGCCTCGGGCCCCACAGAATCGGCCCTCGACCTCTCTGGTGCTGGCCCAGAGCCTCGGAGACCGACTGTAAGGATGTCTCGCAAATTCGCCACAAAAATCCCACCAGCCCTCTGGGCGTAGGTGGTTTAGAGCGTTTCCTCATCCACCCCTCCCTCTTCCCCTTCGGGGAAGGGTTTGCCCCTCCCCCTTACCCCCTCCCCTGGACCTGGAGGGGCGCGGTCGCGGGTCGTTGGAGCGTCCACGGTGGCCCAAGATGGCTCCAAGAGGGCCTCAGAGAGCCCACGATGACCTCCAAGATTGCCCAAAATGGCCCAAGATGCGTCAAGATGGCTCCCAAGATGCTCCAAGAGGCCCCAAGACAATTTCAAGACGGCTCCGAGCGGCCACGGAGCCTCCCGAGGAGGCCGCCAAGAAGCCAAAATCCTTCAAAAACTGTTAGGAAATCAATGAAGGATGCCTTCTCGCCTTTACGCTCCCGATGGCCTTCCGAGGCCTCCAGACAGCTCCAAGAGGGCCCAGGAGGGCCCTACGAGATGCGCCAGATAGCCCCAAGACGGCCCCAAGAGCGCTCAAGAGCACTCCAAGAGCGCTCCAAGAGTGGCCCAAAGGGTGATTTGGGGGGCTCCCGAGGGGGGAGGCTAATTGGAGCCCCCCCTTCTTTGATCGATCTCCTCCAAGATGGCCCCAAGAGGCGCCCAGGAGGCCCCAAGAGGCCCCAAGATGGCCCCAAGATGGCTCCAAGATGGCACCAAGAGGCCCCCAGGAGGCCCCCAAGAGGACCCCAAGCGGCCCCGAGAGGCCCCCCCGAGGCACCCAAGACGCCCAATGGCCCCCCAGGACCGCCGAGAGACCGCTAAGACGTCCCAAGAGGCCTCCAAGAAGCGCCCAAGAGATATCCCAAGAGGCTTCGAGAGGCATCCAAGAGACCTCCTCCTGTTCCTCCTTCCTCCTCCTACTACTCACTCTCTTACGCCTCCTCCTCCCTCCCTCCCTCCCCCTCCCTCCCTCAACTACCGCGGCCCTCCCTCCCTCCCTCCCTCCCCCTCCTCCCTCCCTCCCTCCCTCCCTCCCTCTCCTCCTCCTCCTCCTCCTCCTCCTCCTCCTCCTCCTCCTCCTCCTCCTCCTCCTTCTCTCCTCCTCCTCCTCCTCCTCCTCCTTCTCCTCCTCCTCCTCCTCTCCACCTCCTCCTCCCTCCTCCTCCTCCTCCCTCCTCCTCTCCTCCTACTCCCTCCTCCCCTCCTCCTCCTCCTGCTCCTCCCTCCCCCTCCCCTCCTCCTCCTCCCCTCCTCCCCCTCCCCTTCCCCCCCCCCCTCCCTCCTCCTCCTCCTCCTCCTCCTCCTCCTCCTCCTCCTCCTCCTCCTCCTCCTCCTCCCTCCTCATCATCATAATCACATCATCAAGCAGCAGCAGCAAGCATCACATCATCATCATCATCATCATCATCATCATCATCATCATCATCATCACAGCCTCAAAGCATCATAATCAATCATCCATCATCATCATCATCATCATCATCGTCATCGTCATCGTCATCGTCATCGTCATCGTCATCGTCATCGTCGTCATCATCATCATCATCATCATCATCATCATCATCATTATCATCATCGTCATCGTCATCGTCATCGTCATCGTCATCGTCATCGTCATCATCATCATCATCATCCTCATCCTCATCATCATCATCATCATCATCATCATCATCATCATCATCATCATCATCATCGTCGTCGTCGTCGTGGTCGTCGTCGTCATCATCATCATCATCATCATCATCAGCAGCAGCAGCAGCATCATCCTACTCAGATTCCTTCTCCCCACTCCCTCACCCATCGATCCAGCCTCCTCGCTCCTCCTCCACCTCCCTCCTTCGCGCGGATCGGCCGTCAACCTCTTTGCTCCCGCACTTCCCTGACCACCTCAACTCGCCTGGACATCGTTTCTGGATGAGCTGGTGGGGATACGCGAAGCGTCTAGACTACATATACACCACCACCATCTGGCACCCCTCTCCCCAGACCGCTGACTCTCTGGTTGGGGCTTGGGGATCCTGGGGGAAGTGCGTTAAGCTGGGCTGGGCATGAATGAGCTGGACTGGCTGTGAACCTACTGTCAGACGCGTGGTCCGTGACATTTTTTGGAGGGGGGGCCAGGTGGTGGTGGTGGTGGTGGTGGTGGTGGTGGTGGTGGTGGTGGTGGTGGTGGTGGTGGTGGTGGTGGTGGTGGTGGTGGTGGTGGTGGTGGTGGTGGTGGTGGTGGCGGTGGTGGTGGTGGTGGCGGTGGTAGTGGTGCGTTACGACTCTCCAAAACACGCAGACTGAAAACGAAGATCTGGGGCGACAGGACTCGCCCGAGCGGCCAGCACGCGTTGAAACCAGCATGCGGCTGGTTCAACCCAGACGTTTTGCACACGGCGCGCATGGCGCTCCAGCACGGGTGCATCGGGGCAGCTCAGCTCCTCCCTCTCCGCTGAGCCTCTCCATCCCCATTTGGCCTCCAGGGGGGCCCATCGTCGCCACTGCTCGAGGCAGGTCTAAAAGCGGGGATGGACCCCGGGAGAGATCCTCGCACCAATGTTGAGCGGTCTCCTTCCAGCCCAGGCCTCGCGCGACTCCAAGCAGTCGCGCCAGAGGCCCCTCGCCGCGCTCGGCAACTGGGCGCCGCTGCAGGGCCCCCCGACCGGCAGGAAACGACTGGGGATGGACTGAGAGCCCCCTTCGATCGCCGCACACGAGGAGCACAACACTGCGCAAGCATGATTTCTCGGAGGCCCGCGCGGACTTCTCGGATCGGCGCTGGAGCCCTCTTGGCGTCGCGCGGAGCGCGCCAGGGGCGGCGCCCGAGGCGCCGCCAGGGAGCCTCCGAACAAAGATCATGCTGGCGCCGCTGCTTGCTCTTCGACGGGTGCCCCTCGCGAACCGTCGGCGGCTCGCCACGCGGCCAGCCTGGCCGCCTCCTGCTCCGGCGGCGAGCACTTCCTGCGCCACGCGCCCGACTTCCACTTCACACCGGCATTGAGTGTTGGCGGCGCGCACAAGGGGGTGGAGGGAGGGGGGAGGGCTTCGTAGCAGGAGGCTGCTTCTTAGAAGGCGCCGGCCCCACATCTATGGATAAGGCCCGCACCTTCTAAGCAGCAGGGGTGCTTCTAAGAAGCTCTCCCCCCTCCCCCCCGCCCCCCTCTGCGCGTGGCTGAGGGTGCCCGAGGCCGCGCCCCGTCCTCCGTCGACTCTCGACGGCAAGGCCCCCGGCCGCCCTCTGCTTCCCCACCCGCCACAGGTGCGCCCCTGGCCCGGGACGCAGCCTGCCGGCTCTGCTCGGGCGCGCCTGCGATGGCCGGCGCTGCCGACGAGAAGATTGCTCGTCGGGGTGATCAGAGCAACGCTTCCCACCAGCTGGTCCCTGGAGCACCCGTCGGCGGTCGGACGAAGTGGGCAGAAGCATAAAACAGCAAGGCATCGACAGTAGATTGGGCTTCTGCCCGCCCCCTGAAGAGGAGGGAAAACCGTTCGACGCCTGGAGTAGGAAGGCGGCCGAAGTAGATTCTGGTACCTGGGGATCCAAGAATGCCTGCTTTCTCAACGACGGGCGTGTAAGCCTGCTGCTGCCTCCCCCTTCCCTCCTGGGACGGCGCCCACCTCCTCGCACTTCTGGGTCGCCGCCCTGTTCGTGTCGCTCAGACACGACCAGGCCGCCTCGGCAACCTCGAGCAGGCAGCGGGTGCGGTGCACGAGGGACTGGACCTCGGAACGGGTCGGCGGCGAAATCCGAACCCTGCCCTCGCCGGCCCACGATTCCGGCAACTCGAAGGGTTCGGAATTCGTCAAAAACGTGGCGAAACCCGAACCCTTACCCCCGCCCCCCATCGACTCAGGAGAAAGGATGGTTGGTGGGGGAAGGGCTTGGATGTCGCCACCGAACGGGGGGGGGGCTACCACCGTCAAAACGCCAGACCCGTCCATATGCGCCGGACAACAAGAGGTGCGCTCGAAGGACGGTGCCAACGAAAATGACGACACCGAAGCGTACGCAAGCGCTGGCGCCAGCTACACAAACCAATTCCGCACGCCATCTTCACCACGGCGATGCAGCAATGCAGCCTGGGGCGTCGCTTCCCTACTGGCAACCGCGAAGCTTCCCTTACTGGTTGCCCCCCTCCGCACACCCTCTCGGGAACTGTCTCCGCTGCAAGCTGGACGTGCGCCCTGAGTTTGATCGCGAGCGAAGCCGCAAAGGCGCATTTGCAGCATGCTGACCAACTGGAGTCCTCCCCAACACCAGGATGGCTACCACAGGTTATGACTACCAAGACCTCCGACGTTATGATTGTTTCGCAACGTAGACCCCAGAGAACTGTGCCCATTCCCGAAGGAGGGGGGAGGAGGGGACAAAGGGAGAAGAGGGGAGGGGAAAGAGGGAAGGAGGGAGGCAAGGAGGGAAGGAGGGACGCAAAAGCGCCTGCTCCGAATTTCCCACAGCGAAGCCGACCCTTACCGCGACAGACCGAAGACCGCCAGGCAGGCTGGGAACGCCGAGCGCCGCTTGGCGAGCTCCCGCGGCAGGCCGTGGCCAAGAGGGGGAACAGAGCCAGCCGTGCGTACGCACACGTGCGGGCGGGAAGCGGCTGTTTACTTGGCGGCGCGCACAAGGGGGTGGGGGGGGGGGGGGGGCTTCTTAGAAGCAGGCTGCTTCTTAGAAGGCGCTGGCCTTACATCTATAGATAAGGCCCGCGCCTTCTAAGAAGCAGGGGCTTCTAAGAAGCCCCCCCCCCTCCCCCCACCCCCCTCTGCGCGTGGCTGATTTACAGTGGCAGCGCCCAGAGAGGCGGCAGCACGAGGCACGAGGGGTTAGGGCCCCTCCGGGGCCTCAAACCCAGCCGAATTTGGACGCGCTCCCCCGAACTGCCGACCCCAGCACCCTGAAAAACAGAGGAGCTACTGCGCCGACATGTCTACGAGGGCACCAGGGCTCGTATCCCCCGAGGCCCAGACGGCCAACGACCTTGCACCTGGCGTTGGACATCGCAAGAACCAGGGCACTGCAATGCCCGCGGGAGAAGAAAGAGGAGAGAGTGGTCTTCTACTTAGACCCGATGCACCGCAAAGCTTATGAGTGTCGAAGCGGCCTCGATACAGAGGAACGAGGAGGGTGGAAGAAATAAGAGGAGGCAACACAGCATGGAGGTAGGAGGAGGGGGGAGGAGGAGGCGCGAGGAGGAAAGAGGAAGGTGGAAGAAGGGAGCAGGGAGGAAGGCTGAGGGAAAAGAAGACGCAGAAAAAGGCAGACGACGACGGAAAGACCTCATCCCAACGATGGTGGAAATGCGAAACGCAGGAGGAGGAGCAGGAACAGGAACAGGAAGAGGAGGAGGATGAACACGATGGGGCGAGGAGAGGATACGAGGTGAAACAAGAGGAAAGATATGGTTAGGAGGGAGGCATGAGGATGGATGATGAGAGAGGCGGAGGAGGCGGAGAAAGAATAGAAGGGGGACGACGACGAGAGCTTGGAAGGAGAAACCGGAGGAGAAAAGATACTGGGTGGTGAGAGTTAGGAGGAGGAGGAAGACTGGACTGGACCGAAGCTCCGCGGGAACCCCAATGATCCCGTCACCCGCGGAGCCACGAGTGACTTCGCAGGCATCGCTGCCGACCAATCGCAAACAGAAGATGTTCGGACGCGGTCGGGCAAGACGGCAGCGGCGAGGGAGGGCCCCCAGGCGCCCCCCGCCCCGACGCCACCCCACACGGGGAGAGGAGGGGGGAGGCTGCCCCAGAACAGGCGCGTCGAGCGGCGGGCGATGTTCTCGTCGACGCCCCCCGCCTTCTCCTTCGCCTGGCCAGGCGCGGCAGGAGGAGCAGCTGGAGGCGGAAGACGCAAGCGGATTTCAGTCGAAGCAGTAGCTTTGCGAGGAAAAGGAGAGGGAGGAGAGGAGGACGAGGAGTAGTGCCAGCGTGAACCGAAGATGCATAAACGTTACTGCAACACACACACACACACACACGTCCCCAATCCCCTCCCCAGGCCCAAACGAATCCTCCTTCTCACTACCAGAATCGCCTCGCTTGAAAGACCAGCGCACTTTGGCCCGCGATTGTGACGAGAACCCCGATTTGACAAGGAATCGCCTTGCATCTTACAATAAGGTAATCAAGAACACGGAAGACGATGAGCTTGGAATTTACTGGGGTGTCCACCGAAGTCCCCATTCCGATAAACGATCGCCCCTAATCCGTGCAGCTGTCACACCTGTTTGCGCGTGCAGCCATGGACTTCGGGGAAGCTCGAGCGGCAATTCCAGTTCGGCTCACGAGACGTGAAGCGAGACCACATTCGAGAAGCAGACCCTCCGTCCTGCTGAACGATGCGCGCGGCGCTGGCCCGAGGGCCCCATCTTAAGAATGGCAAGCGGTCAAGACCTCCGAAGCTGGGCTGCAACCGCTGTGAATGATTCGGCGGGTTGGTCCGAGCTGCCACTCGCAGGGCACTGCTGGTGCCACTCACTGCTACGCTCCCCTGGCATATCCAGAAGGGCCTGCTCGCGTCTCGCTCCAAGGGGCCCCGCGGGGCTGGCCCTATCTTCGTCTTGCCCTGGACCATCGGGGAAGAGAGCATCGTTTCCTTATCAGGGTCTGAAGAGCGGGCCCGATCGGGTGAGCCTGGTCGATTGCGTAGATCAGCCTGCCGCGAGTATTGTCCTCGGACGTGTCATGCGTTCCTTTGTGTCGCTTCCACCGCCCATGAAGAGCCGAAGAAGCGAGCTCGACCTCGCTCCTCTTCCATCTCCGTCGCCCACTTCTCTGGGCTGGGACTCGCCTGTCGGCCCACAGTATTGCGCAAGTGCAAATCAGGACGAACGGGGGGGGCGCTCGGCGAAGTTGACTGTTTCGCATGTATGAAGTTCTCTTTCATGGCCTGTGACATTTCGCTGTGCTGCTGATCCGCGTCCTCCATGCATGCAGTCAGGCCGCTGTTGGAGTTCATGTCGCTGGTGCGGTAGTAGGTGCTGCTGATATCCGCCAACGCCCTGCTGTCCGAGAGTACGAGGTTGGGCAAGAGAAGAATGAGCTGCCGCAAAGCGTTGGCCGCTGCCGCGGCCCTGACCGCGGCCGCGCGAGCCTCGACGCGAGGTCCCCTGGCAAGTGCGTTCGATGGATGGCCTTCCATTCAAGCTGGTGTGGGTAGCTGCTCCGCCGCCCGCACCGTCGGAGCGTCCGCCCCCGTGATGCCCGTTGGGTTATGGGTGGGCCTCCGCGGACTCGTCTGGAGAAGGAGGAGGAGGGGGAGGAGGAGACGCAGCAGGGGGAGGAGGCGGAGGAATGGCGAGGACGACGAGGGGTAGCAGAAAAAGAAGGATGGGTCACTTCGGGCCAAGCGGCCCCATGCACGTCCTCCTCCACCTCCACCTCGCCCTCTCTATCCTCAAGCACTTCTCCCCCTCCTCCTCCTCCTCCTCCTCCTCCTCCTCCTCCTCCTCCTCCTCTTCCTCCTCCTCCTCCTCCTCCTCCTCCTCCGCCTCCTCCTCCTCCTCCTCCGCCTCCTCCTCCTCCTCCTCCTGCTCCTCACCGTCCTCATCCCCAGGTTCCCCCTCCTCCTCCCCTCCTCCCCGCTCTCCCCCTTTCGATTCTCTCCCCCCCCTCCTGTCTCTCCTCTCTCCGCCTCCCTCGATCTTGCCCGGCCTTTCGCCACCAGTCCCACTCCTCCCTCCCTCTCCCCCTTGCCCCGTATTGCCCATCCGCGCACCCTCCTGCTTCCCTCCTAATCTGTGAGCCGCACATGGATACACTGAGGTATGCGAGCCGTCGCCCAAAACATAGTGTACATGGTTTGTTTTGTCTCACGCTCGCGAACCTGGGGACATATTTCATTTTGGAGGCACTTCCTGGGAGGCCGTCGCAAGAACGACGAATGGCTGCGAAGCCAGATTCAGGCGCAGCTAAGCCGAATCATCCCAGATAAATTCTGGCATCAAGCAAGATTAAGCGGCACTAGCCAGGACTATACTGAACTGAGGAAACTATGCCGGAGTAGGCCAGACTCCGACCACAGACATGCCAGCGCCGATGCTGAATTCAACCTCCCAGTAAGTACATCCGAATTTCCTGGTCATGCTCCTGTGCGCAGTCGTCGCCCTCTCCCCAGCGTCTCGCTCCCCCAAGCCCGCTCCATGTACCGCCCTCATGCTCCACTGATCCTCCCCCTCGCCCTCGCCCTCCGCCACATCCTGTTCTGAGGCCGAGGGATGTCCCTACGGGCTCGAGGCTCCCGAGCCCCCAGACACGTCTAGGGTTGCAGCTCTGCATGGCTTCCCGGAACCGAGGGAAGCGGTGCGTTGGTGCCTTTCGGAACGCAGGAAGGAAACCAACCTTCTGCATACACGGGGATATGGGGCTTCCCCTCACTGGGCGCGAGGCGCGGGCCAGCTTCGCTCCTATTTCTCCCTCGGTCTACTTCAGCCCCTCCCCCTTGTCGGGCGAGTGGTAATGGGGGATAACCTACATGGGGGGTGAAGAAAACATCCTTCAAGGGGCCCTTAGGGCCCTTGCACAGCCAGCAGGGGCCCAAATGGTGCCCTAAAGGGCCCCGTCAGGGCCCTCTTCTTCACCCCCCATGTAGGTCACCCCCTCATTACAACCCGCCCGAGCCTAGCCCCCCCTGGGCCTCGGAGACCCGGCCCGGTATGATGACGGCCCTGTTGAACAGGCTCGGGCGTGGCACGCGCGACGTCCGATACGCCAGCAGGTCCTGATGCAGGCGAACGAGAAGAAATCCGAGTCAGAGTCGTCGCCGCCGCCGCCGCCGCCCCGTCCCCATTGTCGTCCGTCCTCGTTCTGCACCCTCCTAGTCCTCGCTTGTCATCCCCTCCTCCTCCCTCTCCTCCTCCTCCTCCTCCTCCTCCTCCTCCTCCTCCTCCTCCTCCTCCTCCTCCGCCTCCTCCTCCTTCCCCTTCCCCCTCCTCCTCCTCCCCTCCTCCTCCTCCTCCTCCTTCTCCTCCTCCTCGTCCGCCTCCTCCTCCGCCTCCTCCTCCTCCTCCTCCTCGAGCAGGAGGGCGGGGAGGAGGAGGTATGCCGCTCTGGGGGGAGGTATGCTGCTTTGGGGAGTTCAGGGGGGAGCCATCATCGCTCTCCTCCTGGTTCTCCTGCCATTCATTCCGAACCTGCTGCTGCGGCGGCGGTACGTGTCGCTGTCGTCGTTGCGCTGCGCCTCATCGCATCTCTCCGCATCATCCTCATGGTGGTCTCGGCGGACTTCGATGCGCGTGCATCTCAATCGCCCCGCGATCAGCCTTGCAAGATTGTGTCTTGACCCCCTTTTCCCCCACCCCTCATCATTTCCATCCCTCTCATCATCCCCCCTCCGCCTCTTCGTGCCCCTCCCTCTCCTTATTCCTCTCTCCCTCCTCATCCCCGTCACCCCCCTCACCCCCTCCCCTAACCCCGCATCCTCTCTCCCCGACTCCCCCTCCTCACCCCCCTCCTCCCTCGCCCTCCTCGCAGAGGCTGCTCATCCTGAGAATCCCCTTCCTACTCATCCTCATTCCCCTCCTTATCCCCACTCTCCTCCCCCTCCTCCCTCTCCCCCTCTTCCCCCTCCCCCTCCTCCACCTCCCCCTCCTTACCCCCCATCATCCTCCCTTCCCTGACCCCCCTCCCCCTCCCCCTCCTTCTCCGCCTCTTCCTCCCATTCATCCTCCCTCTGCTCCCCCTCCTCCCCGATCCTCCTCCGCCTCCCTCCTCCCCTCCTCGCCTCCTCCCCTCTCCTCCCCTCCTCCTCCTCCTCCTCCTCCTCCTCCTCCTCCTCCTCCTTCCTCCTCCTTCTCCTCCTCCTCCTCCTCTCCTCCTCCTCCTCCTCCTCCTCCTCCTCCTCCTCCTCCTCCTTCGCCTCCTTCCCTCCCCCATTGAAGGTATGAACCGCCTCGGGGCTGCGACGCCTCGCGGCCCATGGCGGCGTGGCGCCAGTGGGCGCGCGGGCGTGCCGCAGCCCCCTCTCGCGCGAAGAGCGGAGCGGGGCGCACGAAGGACGCGGGGCCCCGCAGACGGGGGCTTCTGCTGAACAGGTCTTGACCTAAGGAACCCAAAATAAGGAACGAGGTTTCTTTCTTCCATGAGTAAACTTCGATTTCCGATCGAAGACATAAGGAAAACCTGAGGCAAGCTGCGAAACAATCAAGGAACACGGAGCCCCTCCCCAACGAAAAGGGTTCCTTCTTCAGGACCCCGACTGTACCCACAGAGGGCACGGAACAGGCTATGGATGGTCGTTGCCGGACGAGGGTGCCCGCTCGAACGGGAGCCTCACCCCCGAGGTCCGACAACCCGCATCCATACCCATGGCCAGGCCTCCTCCCTCCGACCCCCAATGTGGGTATGGGAATATGTGTGTTCTTTCGTCACACGTAAGCGATAGTTCATCCTGGGGTTCAACGTATGGCCGAGGGGAGGGGAAGTGTGGGGAGTCTGGGTCTGGGCCCGTGCTGGTAGACCAGAAGACAAGCGACACCACCCCACCTACGGCCCCACGGGGCTTAGCGTATACCAGCAAATCTGGCGTGGGCGTTTGCGTGGCAGGCGCTACGGCCCCCGATGGGACATGGGGGCTCAGCGGATACCAACAAATCTGGCGTGCGTGTTTGCGTGGTAGGCGCTACGGCCCACGATGGGCCGTAGCGCAACATGGAGGGCCGCAGGTGGCGTGGTGTCGTTTGTTCTTTCGCCGAGCTCAGCCGATCTGCTTACACCCGTCGCGCAAGCAGACTGGGGGGGTCCTGACCGATCAAGTGCCGAAAGCAGCCAACAAGGGCTCCCAACTTCGCGCTTCGCGCTGCGCGAAGCGCGAAGTGCGAAAAACTTCGCGCTCTCGCGCCGCCTCCCAGGGGAGAAAAGGAGGATGAGGAGGAATCGGAACCGAACCGCGAAGCGCGAAGCGCGAAGAACTTCGCGCCCTCGAGGGCGCCCTTGGCCAAGATCTGGCCGACGGGGGGCGGGGGGCGGGGACCCGCGCCGATCGGCGAGCCCCTCGGCAACAGAACAGCCACCGCCCGGCGCGCCCGAGCGAGAACTGCGGCCGTGGGCCCACACGCCGTGCGGCCGGGCACGCTGCTCAGCGGGGCGGCCCCGGCGACGCGCCCGGAGACACGCGGGGCCCTGCGAGCGGAGCGCGCGTCGCTGCGACCCGCGGGACGGGAGGCTGGGCAGAGCTCAACACGCAGACGCCTGGGGGCCGCCGAAGTGCCGAGGCGGGGTGGGCCAGAAAGGGCGCCGCGACAGGCTGAGTCAGAGCTCCTGACCGTGCCTGCTTCATCCTCTCCAGCCGGGATGTTTGCCAGTCCTGGTTTGCAGTGTCTTGGCTTCAGTGGCGCCGGAGGCGAGAGGCCAGAGGGCGGCGGCGACGAGGGAGAGAGGGAGGGAGGGAAGAAGGGAAGTACGGGGGAAAGAGGGAGGATTCACCGTCCCCCCCTCCGCCTTCCTCCTCCCTCCCTCCCTCCTCCTCGCCCCTTGAATCCCCACTCACTTCCTCGTCCCTCCCTCCCTCGTACCTGCATCCGTCCATCCCTCCTCCTCCTCGCCCGCCTCCTCCTCGCCCATCCTTCTCGCCCACACCCCCCTCCCTGCCCCGCCCTTCCCGCCCCCGCCCCTCCCCTCCTGCTCTCTCGTCCACCTCACCCTCATATTGGCCTCACCGGCAGGGGTCGAGTATTCAAGGAGAGTCCGCCGCGGTCTCTGGCCCAGAGTCCTCGGCAAGAGGCCGAGGCCGAGGCCCGTCGGGGAGCCCCGCGGTGCGCCCCCTCCCGAGCGCAAAAGCAGCTATACCACTCGGCGGCTGGACACTCTCACTCTCATTCCCCTCACCCTCATACCCCTCATACAGTAGGAGCTCGACCACAAGAAACCTCCGGCAAGAAACCCAAACCTGAGACCCCAGGACGGCCATTGAGTCTTGGGGTTGGAACGTCACGCTTTCCATCGCAAAACCATCGAAACCCAAGAAGCCCAGGGCACCCTGGAGGCAAGCAGGGGGGTTCTTGACAGGGGTTTTCAGCGTCGTCGCCCCCAGTTCTCCTCCTCGTTCCGCTCGTCATCTTCCCCTCCGTCGGCCGCGGCGACGACGGCAGCGGCCCCGAGAGGAGCGGGGGCGGCAGCGGTCCCTCTCCATGTCCCCGCCGGGCCCGAAGGCGGCCACGGGGTCGTCCCAGAACGCAGGCTGGTGAGGGGGGCGGCGGAGGGCAGATGCGCGGTGAGGACGATGAGGCCTTGAACGGCCATGCCGACACCTTTCGAGCGGGGCGCGGCCAGCGAGAGTGGCCAAGGATGGGCCGAGGGGGGAGGAGCCAAGGGTGAACTATCAGGGTTGACTGTATCAGATCGTGCTGAGCGTGCTGAGTCTGGGGGCTCGGGAGCCGACCCCGAGTCTGCCTGATCGCCAACTGTCAGCGCAGCCTGGGCTGGCGACCAGCCCCTCAGCCAAGGGGCAATGCATGGAGAGCAGCAGAAGGAAGAGGATGAAGACGGGGCGGAAATGCGCGGAGAGTGCGCTCGCGCCATATCTAACATCCAACCCCTCCCACCCATCCCTTCCCATTGCGCCGATGTGTTTCCTATCTGCGGACGCGTGTCATAGTGGACCTGGGACTCACAAAAGGACACCATCGTGTCATGCGCAATCGGAAAAGGGGAGCTGCGTCCATGGGAGGAAGGGAAGGAGGAGGACAAGGAGGAGGAGGTGGCGGATGAGCAAGATGATGAGCAGGACGAAAAGGAGAAGGATGAGGAAGGAGGACGAGGACGAAAAGCAGCAGCAGGACCTGAAGTGGAAGGAGCGGGAGGAGCAGGATGACCAGGGGAAGGCGGAGGAGGGGAAAGGACAACGATGAGGACGAACTCGTAGCCAGACAAGTGGCCCGCGCTGGGTCGAGAGCGCCATTCTGAACGACGGGAGCGAAGCGCCGAATCGAAAAGAAGGACCACGCTGCAGCGGGAGCACCACTTTGAAACACAGAAAACAAGAACGGTTCGAAATCCGCTGTAAAAACATTACGAGGAAGGGGCGAACATCTCCAGGACAGGGTCGGGGGAAAGAGAGAAGAGATTCCACCGACCCTTCGCCGTGTGTGAAACGCTGTCGTCGTCGTCGCCGTCGTCGTCGCCGCCGTCGCCGCCAACGGAGAATCAGAAACGAAAACAGACAAGAAACGTCGTGGTTAAGTCGATCCCCTCCCCTGCACTCCCTGACGGGGGGATGGGGGGGGGCACGGGAGGGGGATAGGGGAGAGGGTAGGGACGGGTAGGGGAGGGAATAGTGGGGGGGGGTACCGGGGGGGGGGGATACGGGGCGCCCCTCCCCCGGGTTCCTGGCGGGCCCCCCCCTCCCCTCCCTGGTGCCCCCTGCGGGGGAGGGGGTCCCGCCTGCAGTGCCCCATCTGGGGTCCCAGCGGGTCTCGGGAGGGGGCGCCAGCGGGGGTCCCAAACGGAGGTCCCCGCCTTCAGGGTCGGCGGCACAGGCCGGAAGGCCTTCACAATAATCATGCTGAATCGCAGAGAGGAGGGAGAGGGGATGCAGAGGGGAGGGAAAGGGAGAAGGGGAGGGGAGAGGTGGAAGGGGGGGCGGGGGGTGGGGGAGGAAGACGAGGGAGAAGGGGAGCCAAGAGTAGATACGAGAGGAAGCTGGAGAGGAGGTAGAAGGGAGAGGAGAAGAAAGCAGAGGGAGAAAAGGAGGACGCAGGAGAGGGAGAAGGAGAGAGGAGAACAAGCGGGGAGGGGAGGGGAAACAGGAAGCGGAAGACGGAGGAAGGGATGAGCGAGGAGGCAAGGACAAGTCCATCGTCGCCGTACGATTCCTCCGCCTCCTCCTTCTCCGCCGCCGCCGCCTCCTCCTCCTCCTCCTCCTCCTCCTCCTCCTCCTCCTCCTCCCCCTCCTCCTCCTCCCTTTGTGTTGGACAAACGTTGGCTGGCATGAGCCGTCGCCTCTTGATGGCCGCGATCCGAAAAAACAAATCGGAACGCAGCACTCGATTTACTTCAAAGAGGCGCAACCAGTGCGTGCACGATTGGAATTACCCCAGTGCGAACCTACCTAGAAGTTGGAGCCCCTAGGAAAGCAGCATTAGTTGCTATGCTATGCTATGATATGCCATGCTGTGCTGCGCTATGCTGTGCTATGCTATGCTATGCTGCGCTATGCTATGCTGCGCTATGCTATGTTAAGCTATGATATGATATGTTATGATATGCTATGCTATGCTATGCTATGCCATGGTTACGGAAAGCACTGCTTGCGGGGGCTCCGGTCCAACCATCGAGGCTAGCTCGGCATCTGTCGCACATTGCTTTTGCTTTGCCTTTCCTTTGCTTTGCTTTTGTTTTTGCTTTGCTTTGCTTTGCTTTGCTTTGCGGTGCTTGTGGTTTGCTTTGCTGACGCTGGTGTTGCTTTGCCTTTGCTTTGCTGCTATGCTATGCTCTGCTCTGCTATGCTATGCTATGCTATGCTATGCTATGCTGCGCTGTGCTGTGCTGTGCTGTGCTGTGCTGCGCTATGCTATGCTATGCTATGCTATGCTATGCTGCGCTGTGCTGTGCTATGCTGGGCGTTGCTATGATAGGCTGTGCTGCGCTGTGCTGTGCTACGCTCTGCTATGCTATGCTGTGCTCTGCTATGCTAAAGCTCGGCGAAGCTAATATGAAGGTAAGCTAAGCTAAGATAAACCTGAGCTAAGATGAAGCTAAGCTAAGCTAAGATGAAATAAGCTAAGCTAAGATGAGATAAGCAACGCTAAGCTAAGGGAACGTCACTGGGGGAACCGCGGGGCGGATGCCGGGGGAACCGCCGGGGGCGAGGAACACTGCCTGGCCCTTTAAGCT
This sequence comes from Prorocentrum cordatum, assembly GCA_963575745.1. Lineage (NCBI taxonomy): Eukaryota > Dinophyceae > Prorocentrales > Prorocentraceae > Prorocentrum > Prorocentrum cordatum. The sequence goes on along the minus strand of CAUYUJ010012547.1, from coordinate 93,658 downwards.
CATAAAGTAAGAACCCTTCTAGGCAGAGCCTAGGTAGGGAAATAGAAAGGAGGCATTCTCTCCTTTTCCTCCTCCACCTCCTCCTCCTCCTGCTCCTCCTCCTCCTCGTGCTCCTCTTCCTCCTCCTCCTCCTCTTCCTCCTCCTCCTCCTCCTCCTACTCCTCCTCCTCCTCTCCCTCATCCCCCGCGCCGATTGTCTCCTGAGCCATCCAGCCTAGAAAAGCAGCCCGGCCTCACCCCACTGTGCCCACGGATGCTGCATCGGACCAGCAGGCGCAGGCCCGTGTGTACGACAGAGGCAGAGAGAGGAGGGGTGAGCACGAGGACGGAGGAACAGCGACGAGGTCGGCAGATTGGACAAACCTGCCAGGCCGTGCGACGCGCCTTCAACATGTGGGGCCTCTGGACGTTGAGGAACAGCTCCTGCCTGCAATGCGCAGCGAATATGAAGATCTGGAAGAACTTGCGCCTCTCGTCCAGCACCGCGGCCTGGGCGGACAGTCTGCGAGGGAGTGGAGGCGAAGTGGACTAGACACATGCGATCAAAGTCTTGCGATAAGATATGTAGAGACTCCTTCGCCATCCATCTTCGACGTCACCAAACAGCTCCAGCACTGCTGCGGTTCCCAGGAGCGCTCGGAGCTCGGGGATATGATTTTTCTGTGGCCCACCCGCGGGCTGCTTTCCTATGTGATACGCCTACTGAGAGGAACAAGCAACTGCATAAGCATAAACTTTCGACAGTCCGCGCGGAATTATTGGATCGGCGCTGAACCCCCCACCCTGGCGCGCGGAGCGCGCCAGGGGCGGCGCCAGAGAGGGTTCCAACGCAGATCCAACAGATCCGCGCGGACCGTCGAAAGTGTGTGGAAGAGTGTTGCGCAAACGCTCGGGTGGAAGAGGAACTTGGGCGGGAGGAGACGCAGGCAAGGTCGCCACAGCGCAAGGACGATATCAGGCCGACGCTCGCCGACAAGGCGGGATGAGAGAGAGAGGGGGGGGAAAGGGCAGGAGTGCGAGGAGGGAATTGATCCATATCCACCGCCTGAAAATCGACGTCCTGATGCCGCAGCGGGCGGTGGACATGGATATACCTTGGCCCACGAAAGCCCGAATATGTTATGTCCATATCCACCGGCCGAGGTCCGCGAGGATCGATCCCCCAGTCGGTGGATATGGATAAACCCCCGCCTAGGAAGGAGGCGGAGGGAGGGGGGGCGGGAGGCAAATCAAGGTAATACCCCGCGGAGCCAGCTGCCGGTGAACACTTCGAACACGGAACGGCCAGCTTGGGGCATGCGACTCTGTGACTGCCGTGCCACGAGCTGGCCCGGCTGCCTCGGGGCCCCTCGGCATATTCACTACGGGGAGGGGGGCGGGAGGAAGCGACGGGGAGGGAAGACGAGGGGAGAGTAAGGAGGGCCATGGGGGAGCAAGGAGCGAGCTACCGACGTTCACGAGCTCGCTCGCCCGCTCGGCGACGAATGCCGCAGAAACGATAGACATGCAGGTCAAGGCGGCTAAGGGGAAACCAACAGGTACAGATACCTCTACTCCCCGGACTGCTCCAAAGGGAGCGTACTGATATAAATTTCGAAGCGAATCCAGCGGTGGCGACGAGGACCTCCCAGAAGGCCCAGAAAGGGGAAAACGAGGGAAGGGTCCCAGTATGGGTATATTTTCTTCCTCTGAGCTAAGGGGGGCTGAAGGAGATGCAAAGAGCAGCCGACAAACCGATGAAGATGAGGAGGTGCTGGACGGCTGGTCTCGACTGGCAATGACGACGATGGATACGGCTGCTGTCGCCAGCATCCCAAAGTTGGAGCACTGTTTGCCTGGCCTTCGCGCTCTCCCGACCTCTGATTGGCTTCATGACACGCGCACGAGGTGCGTGCGGACCTGATGCCCCAGCCAGCCTAAACCTCACCGAACGCATGACAGAGCGAAAATCCTAGCCAGACGGCACCGCGATCACCGATGGCGCCGACTATCGAACGTCAGTCCAGGCACCGTCCCTGCGACTAGCAGAGGTTTGCCTCGCCCCGATTGCAGTAGGTTGCATGTCGCTGATATCAGCAGCACCATCCACCCCCGGCACGCAGCTGCGTCGAAGTGTCGCATGTGAACGAGAAAGGGGATCACAACCTCAAGGCGCCCAGTGCCGCAAGAGATGGGGGCATGCTACCCAAGAAGGGGGGGGAGCAGCATCCCCCGTCCCGCGCTCAGCCCGCATCCGTCTCGACCCCCCGCACCCAGTCCGCATTGACCCCGCGCCACTCACCCCGCACTCGCACAACCATATCCGTCATCCCGACCTCCCGCCCTCACCCCGCCCTCGCCCCATCCTCATCCAGCCCTCATCCCGCCCTCACGCCGCCCTTGCACTCGCCCCGCCCTCGGCCCGCTCTCACCCCTCTCCCATCCCGCCCCCATGCCACCACCATCCCACCCCCATCCCGCCCTCATTCCACCCACATCCCTCCCTCCGCCCCCATCACTCATCCAGCCCTCACCTCGCCCTCATGCCACGTTTGCCACGGAAGCCGTGGCACGATTTGGATGGACCACTGACATATTGCCGTGGCTTCCGTGGCAACAGCAATTAAGGTGAGGCTGGACTACAGGCGGGAGGGCGGGATGAGGGCGGGATGACGGCTGGATGAGGCATGACGGCGCGATGAGGGCTGGACCAAGGCAGGGGCACTTCCGCACTCATCGCACCCTCGTCCCGCCCTCCCGCCCTCCCGCCCTCACTCCGCCATCACACCGCCCTCCCGCCCGGCACCCGTGGCCGCAGGCCATCTCCCCCGCAGATGTGGCGCTGCTGACGCTGGGCCAGTGCGGCTGGCGCTTCGAGGGCGAGGCCGTGGTGGTCACTGACGCGGGCGCCCGTTTGGACCTGGCCTGCTGCGCACGGCCCCAGGTCTGGTGGCCCGTCGCGCCCAAGACGCCGCCTGGCGTGCCTCTGACTGCACGGCACTGCCGTGCGAGGCGAAGGAGGTGCGTGACGACCGCCGCTGGGTGCAGCCGATCAGCTGGCTGGCCCTGCGGCCGCTGCGGTGGAGCTCGGCGCGCCACTGGACGCAGCGGCGGCAGAATTCCCTCCGGGCCCTCGTGGGCAACACGCACCGGTGCCAGGAGCGGCCCCGGCGCCATGGTCTCGCAGCGCGCGCGCTGTGCAAGCTCTGTCGGGCAAAGGCCGGCACGGTCTGCCACGGGGCGCACGGAGTGCGACGCCCCTGCCAGCCGCAGGCGGACCGCCATGCAGCCCCACTTCTGGCGGCGAGGGCCCGGCGGGCGCAGCAAGAGGGGCCCTTGGCTGCCGAGCGGCTTGCACGCGGGATCTTCCCCGACGCCCAGCACCTCCCCAGAGATCCGATGTCGTGATTTTTTCAGGACGGGGTCCCCGGAAGTCTCGACACATTCCCCAGGACCGGTTTATCATCCTGAGTCGTTTTTTTACAGTCCCAGGGCCCGGCGAGGGCCGCTAGAGGCCGAAAATTTAGAAAAACCTCCGTCTTGATTTTTCAATACGTTGGATCTCTGGGTCTGGAAAGCGATCTCGGCTGCCAGGAGCTCGAGGCTCCTCGAATGAATCCGCCCAGCTCGCTCCCGGCTCGAGGAGGCATGCCTTGCACGGGCGGCTCCGCCGTCGCAGGGCGCCTGCCCGGGCACCAGCCGGGCTGGGCGGGCAGTCGTGCGGGGCAAGCGTTGGGGCGTGCCTGAAGCTGCTGCTTTCGGGGATGGACAGACGCCCTTTTAGTAAAATGTGGTTTAGTGAGAACGACCTGAGGCCCAAACCTGGCGGGCGCAAGCCTGGAAAATAACGGCCACGGTGCCCTCTCGAGAACCGAAAACGGACAATTCACTAATCGACGTGTCACTGTTGGGGGTTCTGTCCACCCCCGATACTTATGGGCCTGTGCCGCTGGCAATTTGCCCCAAGCAGCTCAGCCGCGACGGCGAGGATTTTTCGTTGCCTTCGCGCCCTCGCATGTGGCAGCGGGACACTGCGCCCTCTTCGGCGATAGCGACGGGACCGTGCCCGCCCACCGGCGCGGGCCAGGGAGCTCCCCAAGCGATGGGCGAGCCCACCTGTGGGGGCCAGAAGGGTTCCGCTGGGATCGGCGACTTCACTGTCACGATAAGCCCTCGCCCACGCCACGCATGCCGACGTCGAGGCTGGGAGGACGACCCACTGGGAGCGCGCCGGGAACGCGGCCGCCGACATGTGGGACAAGCACGGGGCAGCGTGCCACGGCATGCCCACGGAGGCTGAGGAGCTCACCCTAACGCTGTACGACATCGCCCAAGAGGCCACGCGCTGGTCGGGGGAGCTCCACACGATCCTGGCCGACGAAGGCACCAAGGACTGCGATGGCTTGGAGGCCTAGCCTTACCAGCCTCGAACGTATCCCTATCCCTAAGATTGACACGCCAAAAGGCGATGACAATCTTAGGGATTCGCCCTCAAAAAAGAAGGGAATCCCTAAGATTGGCATCGTGATGAGGAGGTGCCCAGCATAGGGATAGGGATATGTTCCAGGCTGGTAACAGCCAGAGGAGCACCCAGAGAGGCGCCGCCAAGGTGGAGCTGTGCGTCGGCGACGGCCCCAGCAGCGCGCACGCCGAAGCCAGCGCTGGGCCTGCGGCTATCGACGGCAGCGGCTTCAGAGGAGCTTCACGCAAAGAAGCCGGAGCAGGTGCACAACAGCTCCAGGCTGCTGAGGCCACCGCTCCGGGCCGCCCGCCCCAGACCAGTTTTGACCTTGTTACCAACTCTGTTCGTCGAGCCACTGCTGCTCGCGGAACTTCAGATTGCCGAGAAGCGACAGGGATTGTGTTTGGCCCTGGCGCCCGAAGTCAGACACAGCCGCACGCCCAGAACGAGGCGTGCGGAATTTGTTGTGCCCACCGCGTTCAACAAGAATTCGTTGCCTCACTGTAGTTACGCATCCGCCAGGCGACAGTGTTTTTCTTTTTCTGGGTGATTTGCCATGCCCTCTCCAAGCCCATTAGCTGGTGCGTCTACAGATCATCACCCGTGGTTTTGACCAACGCCTGGTGCTGGTTATTCAGGGCGGGGTGCGTCCTCAGGGTGTCGTAATACAGCGGTCGCCTCATGGCCAGCCGTGCCACCACGTCCAGTAGATCAATATCACTGGAAAGACAGCATGTTTGGTGACCCCATCCTGGGGGGGCATCCACCACATCATCAGAATCCCCAGGACCATCCAGCTGATCTGGGCACCGGATGAGAGCAGCTGGGACAAAATGGCGAGAAAACCCCATGAAACTTCTGTTATCGTCATTTTCATGTTCTGGCCCTTCTGCACTGCGACGCCCTTAGATTGCCGTCCCATTGCCCCGGCCTTCTCGCCCGCCGCAGCCCCCAGCGTCTGGCCGAGGTCCAAAGCGCGGACGGCGTATGCCTGGACCACGCCACGAGACCAGGGACTACGTTACGAGGATATTCGTCAACGGCGATTTCGCAGACAATCGTCCAGTGCAACCAGATTCGTCGACTGCAACATTGGTCACACGTCGAATACGTGGTGACTGGTGCAACTCTATAGGCGAACATGGCATGCAAATTCGCTTCCATCGAGCTCGAGTGCAGTCAACGATATCAATAACCAGATCAATGCAGGGCAAGGGTCATCTTCCCCCTCCTCCTCCTCCTCCTCCTCCTCCTCCTCCTCCTCCTCCTCCTCCTACTTCTCCTCTTTCTTCTCCTCCTGGCAGTCAGGTCGTTTGCCTCGACAGGGACCCCGCGAGGTTCAGCTCAACTCTCTCGAAGACCCCAAGGAATTCTCAAACACCGTAGGAATCACAGAAACACCTGAGAATTCCCTCGAATCCCTGCTCCTCCTCCTCCTCCCCCTCCTCCACCTCCTCCCCCTCTTCCTCCTCATCCCCTTCACAATCCACTCAAAAATTGGCCCCTGGGTCCCCAGCGGGGTCAATCCTGGCAAGTAATTTATCACATGCGGGTTTCTGACGGCCCAGGGGGCTCCAAACCGGAAAGAAAATATGTAGAATTCGCCCGCACCTCTATCCCGCCTTCCTCTTCCTCGGCCTTCTCTTCCGTTCTCCATTATGCTGGAGAGTCTCGCAGGCATGCGGCGCATGATCCACAACAAAACATATGCAGCGTAGCGACCAGCGCCTTGCAGTGCAGCACCGACCGGATGAGGAAGAAGTTGTTCGCCTAGCGAAACGGGAGGCGGAAGGGGCCGGATGAAGAGGAGGAGAAAGAGCAGGAAGAAGGGAAGGGGGGAGCAGGAGGACAGAGGAATGAGGAGAAGGAGGAGGCGCACCATTCCACGGCCCCAGTCCCCAACCCGAGCGGCTGCCCGATGGCTGAAGCCCGCACCTGACGAGAACGTTGGGCGCTGGCTCGAAGTCGGCCAAGGATGGCAGCGCGGGCGGCGGCCGATGACGGACGACGAGTACGAAGGCAGCAAAAAGCAGAATGAATGCAATCGAGGGCTACTGCATGGCTGAGAAGCTCTTCGGCCCCGCTGGCCCGCCGAAGGTGAAGGAGAGAGACCTGGAGACGATTCGTGCCCCAGCTCAGCGGGAGATGACAGAGGAGAGAACGAACGTAATCAACAATGGCAAAACATCGAACATAATGATCAAGACGGTCAATTGCAAGATTTTGGCAACCGAAACAACATGGACCAACTTGCTGTCTGTATCGGCGGGTCGCATTCCAGGCCTTGCAGACAGTTTCAAGACCAATGTGTGAATAAAAGGCGGCAGTTCCTGTCCTACACGGTCCATGCGAATGATGCACAGGTCTACGTTGTCTCTGGTGGCCGCGGGGTGAATCTTCACGATCCTGGAAGCCAAAACTGTGGTATTCAAGAAGTCGTTCATATATGATTTCAGGTCGAGCGTGATTTTCTTCTGGGTACTCCTACGGTTAGATGAATCAACCCCTCCAAACTTAGCCGCAAAGGCCTCCAAAAGTCTGCGCATCCGGGAAAAGACCGAGTCGGAATAAGCACGGGGACACTTATATGTCAGGCAGAAACGAACCATCACAGGCAACCCCAGCATTCCAGTCATTGACAAACTCATAGAAGACGTCGGAGCGAGATGCAGCACGTATCATCGCCGAGCGGGATATAACAGCGAGCGAGTAGCACTCAGTCCTCATGCCAATCCCAGTGGCTTTTAAGAGTTGTTTGGGAAGGGGTACTATGTCTGAGGGCCCACGCAAGGAGTTGCTGCGCCTCCCTCCCCTGCCCCAACGCTTAACTCGTGACAATGTGGAATTGGCTGACGTGCGAGCAGACTGAGGTAGCGAACGTTATGCGCAGCACAAGCGGTAGCAAGCCCATTGGCCATCGCTTTGGCCTCACCATCTCGGGCCAGAGCTTCTGACCAACACTAGACCAAGCGGACCTGGGTGCATTCAGACCAACCTCAGCCCCAAGAGACATCCCTGATTGCCCAATCTTCCATCCCGTAATGTCCAGCCCCGTACTCATACACTGCTGAATGATCACCAGGGGGTCGCAAGGCCGCGGGATCACGATCACACGCTTGGGAAAGTTGGGGACAAGCCCAGAGCACGGCGCAGCAGCCATTAAACGCGCGACAACGCGAGGAAGAGCACGGACGAGACCACCAGCAGCAATAGCTAGATCGTCTGAAAATGCTGCAGGGCATACATTAAGAGAGATCCTTAATTCAGCAATAGCACGTAGAATAGGGCCGAAAGCGAACGCGAAGAGCAGGCCATCACGAGGACCCCCCTGTTTGACCCCACGGAACGCCCAGAATCCACCAGCCTCAGAACCACGAATCGAAATGGTGCACCACACACGTGTGCACAACGACCAAATACAATCAATGGAGAAGGAGGGGAATCCCCAACGCAACAACACAGGAAAAAAGCCAGAGATGATGCACAGATGGGAACGCCCTCTTTATGTCAAGTAAGGCGCCTCCAGCGACTTGCGAATTGTCTAGAGCCTGCAGCGTCATGAATCGACCGCCGAACTCAATAATGTCATCTGCGAGACAGCAACCCGTCATAAACCCTCTCTGACCACTACGAAGTTTATCTTTGGCCACCTCCATGAGTGGGCACGCCAAGCACGAAGAGACGATCTTGTCATCCGCGTTACTCAACGCAGGCGGCCGCGTGTCTCCACGCTCTATAGCGACAGCACCAGAAGCACGAACGCCTTTAGGTAAGAGCGCCAACTTGGAATAGTTAAAACGATAAGAAAGCTGCTGCGCATTCACGAAGGCAAAGTAGTGCTCCCAGAGGGCCTCCTAAATCAGCGGACGCGGGCACTGCCAGGCACTGCGCGGGATGCCGCCAGGTCCCGGACTGGAGTCAACCTTGGACTTGAGGAGGTCAGAAAACTCGTCTTCCGCCAGGATCCACGGTTCCTCCGGCGGGTGGAGTTGGCGAACTGGTAGGGGTCGGGCGGGAGGGGCGGGACGAGGTCCAGGAACTGGGGGGCGCCCGAGAGGTCGCAGTCGACCAGAGAAAAAAACCGTGCCCCAGTATTCAGAAAGCTTTTGACGCATGGCAGTGCCCCCATTAAGCTCAGCGCCGTCGTCGTCTAGGACAGCGGCGGGGAAGATCTTCGGGCGGTTATTGGCCCAAGCCTTCGCCATTCTACAAATTCGCGCAATATGCTGGTCTTGCTTAGATTGCACCATCTCTCGAGAAGCGACTCCTCGCTCCCTATCTCCAAGCACTTGGCGATATAGTCGCCAGCATGCGCGCGAAGCCCAGGCCTATCAGCCCATTCAAGTCGAGGTAGGTCATAATACTTGGCCAGGTCGGGATAAGCACGTAGAACAGACTCAGCTTTTCGGAGCAGGTGGAGAAGATGAGCAGGGCAAAAATCACGACAAGCATGGGCGGGTAGAGAGCGAGCAACAGGCAATAACTTCAACGAACAGGCCAGGCGCTCGTCGTCGGCGTTCGCACCGTCAGAGAGTACATCAAATTTCACTCGCACGGCTGAATGTCTCATGACTTGCTTCATTTCCTGAAGACGTTCGTTCGGGTCGGCGGAGAGGTCCGAAGGATGCAGAAGGTTAAAGAGATGCGCGGAAAACCGCGGGCGCCCTGCAATCCAAGGTGGGATGTTTTGAGTTTGTTGTCTATGATGAGGACGCTGTAACCTAGGATACAGAGGGGCGTGATCCGAGGGCTTGCGGAGGTCCGCAGGGCGCCATGCCGTGGACCTTTCTGGAGCCAAGTCAAGAATATCAGCAGCAGGGAAACTAATGTAAATGCGATCCAGACGTGCCAGGGGAACAATTTCGTCGGTCTTCACGCGGCGGGCGAAGCAAGCCGGGGCGAATTCGAGCAGGGAGGGGAACCACTTCCGAAACTCCATCGCGAACCGTGGCGGCGCATGCCGCTCCATACCCCCCAGAACAAAGTATCTAGCACCGCCAGTTTCGAGGAAATTAAAACAGCCGCGGAAAAATTTTGGCGGTCGCCGTCGACCACATCGCACGCTTCACTCGCTGGGAGTACCCGAGAAGTTCGCCGTGAGAGAGCCCAGGGACGAAGTGGACATCTATGATCTGCAGTGAAGCGCGCGGCCCATACAATCCCAAAGATGTAATTCTCTCCTTCGCAATCTCAGAGAAGGCTACATCCTCGAACTGTGGTCTAAGATCTTTCCGAATACTGGTGATGACGCCTCCAGCGCCCGGCTGATCGTTACAGAAGCCGCCAAAGTGGAGGAGGTCCTTAAAGTCCCGCTCGGGCGTGAAGATGTCGCCACTCGTGCCGCGTGCTTCCTGCGCGCATGCAATGTCGCGCGCATCCATAAGCTCACCCACGCACTTATACGCACGAGCTTGTATGTCATGACTTCCCCACACGGATCCAAATACGGCCCGCGCATCCCACGTAACAATCGAGAACTTCTGCTCTGGAGCATACGGTACACAATCCTGGCCGCCCTCGGACAGGGCGAGAGAGCTGTCGTCAGAGCTGGAGTCGGAGTCGGACGTAGTGCTGGAATCAGATGAGGGGGACAACGAGGGAGGAAGAGGACTGCACACAGGCACAGCACGCAGGGAAACACTAGTTGACTGCGAGGTAGGCTGTCACCACTCTTCAACCTCAATGGGGCCTTCAGGAGCTGCAGGCTCCTGGGTCTCGATCAGAGCCATGGCCGAGTCCTTGGAGATTCCCCACGCATCGAGCTCGGCGAAGTTGGGCTCGAAGACGAACTGCTCCTCGCCATTGCGGATGGTGACCTGCTTGATCTCGATGAGCGCCCTCGCGTCTGAGTCGTTCTTCACGCGCATGACTCCGCGGAACCCGTCGACTCCCAGCTGGCAATCCGGGGTCCACATGTATGACTGCTGCAGGAGGTCGCGGATGGGAAGGTACATATTGTGGAAGGCGCGCTTCTTGTTTCGATCCGGCTGCGGGAGATCTGCTCTGACTCGAAGCTGATGCTGGATCTGAGTACGGGGGTCAGTCCATACCAAGCCACCCACCCCGATTGGCCTCCCGCTGGAAGGCACTCGCATCATCTTTATTATGGAAGATGATCTGGTAGCTCTGGGCGATTGCAAAGAAGTTTGTGTCGACGCTCGCGAGCAGGCCGGGGTACTGCAACTTCAGGCTCTCGAAGTGAAGCCTGCGAACCCGCTCGAGGACGGGACGAGGGAAGTGGCCAATGAACTTGGTCGTTGGGTCTCCACCAGTACCATCCTCACCACGACGACGCTTACTGCCGTCCTCAGTGCGCAGCCGAAACGCCCACGTCTGTTGGCTTCCTGACGCCGCTGGTGCTGCTGACGACGGTGGGCGCGCCTTCAGGTGCTGAATCTCCATGGCCTGCTGCTTCTGAATCTGACCAGCCCCAGAGAGCTGGGTGGACAGCGCGGAGATGTGGTTCTCAGCGCTCCAGACGTGGTGGGAGAGAGTGTTCACGTTGGTCTCGACTGCCAGGACACGAGCTTCGAGTTGTGTCTGAAGCCCTGCGACAGTACTCTGGATGACCTGCGTCAACTGAGCAACAACACCAGCATCCCCCATGGCGGCGGCGCTTGGGATGAGACCCCGTGCAAGGAAAGACTGGATGTGTCCGCTTGGGCTCGACCCCAAGAATGCCCTTTCAAGAAGGGCTGCCCGCTCGAATGCCACAATGCGCAGGATCCCAACTCCTGCTGCCGATGTTGGCACTTGAGCCACAATGGCAACGGAAATGAGGAGAAGGAGGAGGAGGAGGAGGAGAAGAGGATAGAAGGAAAAGGATGGAGGATGACGGAGGGATGTAAGACGAGGAGGAGGGGGGAAGAAGGAGAAGTGAGGAGGAGTGAGGAGGAGGAGGAAAAGGAAGGAGGAGAGCGGGGAAGCATCCAATCTCCCATCCACCTGCATTCATCCACTTCCCACCCCCTGGGTCTGCAGTTGTTAGCGTGTCTTTGGGGGGTCGTTGAAGGGTGTGCTTAGCGTGTCTGTTGATAGTGGGTCACTATTAAGGCGAGGCCCTTTCTTGAACGCTAGCATGCGGGGTGGAGCGGAGTGGAGGAGAGGAGGAAGCGGCGGAATGAGGACGGGGAGGACGAGGGCGAGGGAGGACAAGTGTGGAGGAGGCGGAGGAGGACAAGGACGAAGATGAGGACGAGGACGAGGGATGAGGCAGAAGGAACTGCACCTCCCGCTGCTTCCCCGACGGCGTGCCCGTGCCTGCGTGCTGCCAGATTGATCGCCTGAGGCCCCCAGGCTCCTACGCAACCGCTCCAGACGGCTCCTGCGCGTTCGCACAAGCAGGACGACTAGGAGGTGAGGAGGAGAGGAAGCAAGGTAGACACACACGATGAGAGATCGTGCCATCAGAAGCCCAAGGGCACACTATTCGGCGATCTTCGAAGGCCCTCGGGTGCATCGGAGCTGATGTGGGTCTCTGGGGACATCGGGGGAAACGAAATTCCCGAGGGGCACATGCTGCCAGGCCGATGTCGTGTTTGATGCGCCTACGGCAGAAGGACGGAGGAGAATGAGAGGTCCACGACGACCACGACGACGACGACGACGACGACGACGACGACGACGACGAGCACTCGGCCCTGCTTCGCGAGTGCGAGCCTGCACCCTCGAAGGGGGAAGGAAGGGAGGAGGGCGTGGAGCGCGGAGTGACGAGGAGGACGACGGAGAAAGATAGAGACGAGGAGCAGCGTGGAGAGAGGGGCGGGGAAGAGCAAGGGGAGGGGGGGAGCGACGACGGGCTCCGCCGCGCAGGCCTCGAGGACCCTGTGGAACGGCACCCAGCGCTCCTTCGCCACCTCGGAGGCGCCCGTCGGAGAGGCAAAACAACAGACATCAATCCCAGGATTCCCGATACCTTCAGCATCTCCTGGATTCTCGTCCAGTATGTTCAAGGGAATCGACGTCTACTTGCGCCTGTGCCTATCCTTCCCTCCCGAATCTGGCTTGACCCGGAACCAACCCTCCCACACCCCCTCTCTCCCCTCGATCGTCCTTCCTCGGCCAATCCGCCCCTCCTGCTCCTCGCCCCCGCGGAGGAGGAGGAGATTAATAAACATAAAAATAACAATAACAATACAAATAATGATAATACGAATAATAACAATAATAAAAATGATACTAACACTACTCCTAAGAATAGTTGTCCTAATAACAACAAGATAAATAATCAAATACAAAATAAACTTTTGAAAAAAATGGAAAAATCGGAGGAGGAGGCTCCACCTCTTACCCCCCCTCTCTTACGCACTCACTCCCTCATGCCCTCCCCTCCTACGGCCAGGAACGTTTGCCTGACGTGTCGCGGCGTCGGCCCCGGGGGCACGCTGGGCCTTGCGAGCGGAAAGCGTGTCGCTCCGTCTGGCAGGACGGGAGGCTGGCGAAAACTCGGGGCGCTGATGCTGGGCACTGGGATGCGGCTAGCGTGTCGTGCCGAAGCGCAGCGGGCCAGAACCGGCGGCGAGGCACGCCAGGCCAAAGTTCCCGACCGTCTCCTCTCTCCCCGCTCCTCCACCCAGCACCCTTCCTTCCTCTCGTTCCTCGCCCGTTCCCCTCCCAGGGAGGGGGCTGGTGCCGATCCCCGATCCCGACCCGCGGGGGCCATCTTGCCCCAACTCCCCCACTCCCGCCTGCTTTCTCACCGCCTCCACCAAACGTCGGCGACGACGACGACGACGACGACGACGACCACGACGACTACGGCGTCGACGGCGGTCGCGACGACGAAGACCGCCACCACGCTTGCGAGTTCGACCGTGCCGGCGACGACGACGACGACGAACACCACCACCACAACGACGACGACGACGACGACAACGACGACGACGACGGCGACGACGACAACGACCACGGCACAACGACGATCACCTCGACCGGTCACGACCACGGCGTCGACGCCGAAGCCGACGGCCGCGACGAAGACGACGGCCGTCGCCAGCGCGGCCGCTGCCGTCGTCGTCGTCCTCCTCGCCGACGACGGCGACGACGACGGCCGAGCTCGCCGCCAGCTGGGCCACGTGCTCCTCGTAGTCGGCCCACAGCGCCTGCGGCAGCGGGGAGACTTCGAACACGGCGGCCGCCCAGCCACTGGCAAGGGCCCCCAGGTGGCCACCCGCGAACGGACTGGCAGACACATCCTCCTCCTCCTCATCCTCCTCCTCCTCCTCCTCCTCTTCCTCCTCCTCCTCCTCCTCCTCCTCCTCCTCCTCCTCCCTCCTCCTCCTCCTCTTCCTCCTCCTCCTCCTCCTCCTCATCCTCTTCCTCCTCCTCCTCCTCCTCCTCCTATTCCTCCTCCTGCGCAGCGTCATCATATTCCTCGTCCATCCTCGTTCATCCCTCCCTCCTCTCCTCCTCCTCCTCCTCCTCCTCCTCCTGAGCAGTCCCCTCCTTTGCCTCATCGTCACCATCCTCAATACTATGCTGCTCCTGCTCGTCCTGCCCAACGTAAGCCTGCCGCCTCCTCCTCCTCCTCCTCCTCCTCCTCATCATCATCATCATCATCAGCATCATCATCATCATCATCATCATCATCATCATCATCATCATCATCATCATCATCATCATCATCATCATCATCATCATCATCATCATCATCATCATCATCATCATCATCATCATCATCATCATCATCATCATCATCATCATCATCCGCGTCCTCCTCCACCTCATCATCGGCAACAGCATCGACACCCTCATCAGCATCATCACCAGCAGCATCAGCATAAACATCAGCATCACCACCACCACCACCACCATCCACATTACCACCATCACCACCAACATCATCTTCATCAGCCTCGACATCTTTACCCCATCGCCAACTTCACAAAAACACCATCACTACCACACACATCATCAGCATCGCCACCACCACTGTCATCACCACCACCAGATCATCCTCAGCATCATCATCATCACCACCATAAACATCATAAACATCAGAAGCATCGTCATCGTCAGCAGCATCATCAGCATCGTCATCAGCAGCATCATTATTTACATCATCATCCTCATCGTCAGCATCATCATCATCATCATCATCAGCATCATCATCATCATCATCATCAGCATCATCATCATCATCAGCATCATCATCATCATCATCATCATCAACATCATCATCATCATCATCATCACCATCAGAGGTATCACCATCACCATCATATGCGTCGTCATCATCATCATCAGCAGCATCATCATTACCGCGTCGTCATCAACCAGAGCATGAACAGCATCGTCCTCATCATCGTCCACGTCATCGTCATGATTAGTGTCAGCATCATCATCACCAACGACATCACCAATATCATCACATCACCATGGTCATGATCAGAATCATCGTCATGAAAACCATCATGGGCATCAGCATCAACATCATCAGCATCATCCCCATCATCATAATCATCAGCAGCATCATCAGAACCAGTACCATCATCAAAATGAAAAGAACAACACTAATAATCATAATCATAACAATAATCATCACCATCACCACCATCATCATCAGCATCAGTCACCATCCTCTATCTCTCATCATCATCCGCATCATCATCAGCATCATCCTAATCAGCATTATCACAGTCCTCATCATCAGCAGCATCATCAGCATCAGCATATTGCTCCTCAACATCATCATGATCCCCAGCAACATCATCAGCATCACCACCACCACCATCATCATCATAGTCCTCCTCTTGCTCAGCATCATCATAAGCATCATTACCGTGACCACTACCATGACCATCATCATCGTAATCATCGTCATGATTACTATCATCATCGTAATCAACATCATCATCATCATCATCATCATCATCATCATCATCATCATCACCATCATGTGCATCATCATCAGCAACATCATCACCATAATCAGCATAAGCGTCAGCATCATTATCATCATCAGCAGCAGCAGCAGCATCATCATCATCATCATCGTCAACATCATCGTCACCATCATAAGCATCATCATCATCAGCATCAGCATCAGCATCATCATCGTCACCGTTCTCACTCACCCATCATGCTCTTCCTCGTCTGCGTGTTCGGCCACTCCAGCTGGCGAACCCTCCTCCTGTTCCACCTCCCTCTCCCCCCTGCGCAGCCGAGAGCGAGTCTGTACTCGCGCCCGTCGCCACCCTCCGATGCCCACGGGCGCCACGACGATGGAATGGGGTTCCTTCCTTCCAAACCTACCCCGTCCTCGTCATCATCTGCCGCTCTGTTGAAGGTCCTAGGGCTATCGCGCCAGCGCGCCTTGGCCGCGGGGCCCTCGAGCTCCAGCAGTTCCCCCACAGCCTGCCCGGCCTCCTGCGCTATGCACGGACTGAGGGCACAGGGGGAGACCAGCCAAGAGGAGAGGATGAGGTCCTGCAGCAAAAGCGAGTAAAGCAGAGAGGGAGGAAGAAAGAACGGGACCCGGGAGGATGCTCCTCCCTCCTCCCTGTTCCTTCCTGGTTCCTTTCCCTCCCCACTCCTTCCTCCATCCTCCCTCCTTCCTTCTACCCTCCTCCCTCCTCCCCCCTACCTTCCCCTCCCCGCCGCTACCCGCTCCTTCCTCCGTCCTCAAAACTCCGAGGATGGAGGACGGGGAAGGGGCGGGGAGCAAGGGAGATGGTAGGCCAGAGGACTCGAGAGTAGAAGAGCGTTTCTTTATGTTTGGCGATGATGAGCGTCATGGGGGGGGGAGGGGGTCGGGAGGGGAGTATGACGAAACGCCCCCCCCCCCCCGCCGTGTGGTTCCGGCACCACAGTCGCGCCCGCGTGCACGACGCGACGAGTGACGAGCGACGAGCGAAGACGACGACGACGACGAGGACGACGCGAAAACATGCAGGTGGCGATATGCCCCACTGCGCCTGTGTACACATCGCTCGCGTGCACCACAACGCGCGCGAACACCACAACATCTGCGTACACCGCAAGAACGGTGTGCAACGCAGCGCCTGTGTACACCACAGTGCTTGCGTACACTACAGCGCCCGTGTACATGTGTACACCGCAGCAACCATGTGCAACAGAGCGCCTGTGTACACCACAACGCTTGCGTGCACCGCAGCGCCTGTGCACGCCACAGCGCCTCTCTACACCACAGCACCCGCGTGCAACGCAGCGCGACTGTACACCACAGTGCCTGCGTGCAGGACAGTGCTGATAATCGAATGCGACGTTCTTCCCTCTTCCCTCCTCCTCCACCTCCACCTCCACCTCATTTTCCTCCTCCTCCTCCTCTTCCTCCTCCTCCTCCTCCTTTTCCTCCTCCTTACCCCCTGTCGTGCGGGGTGGCGCTACAGCGCACGTGCGCAATTCAGCGCGCAGTGCACCGCATGGTGGTCTTTTGAATCGGCCCACTTGGTTCTCGCACGGCCAATTTAGCTGGAGCCTCCTGGACGCAGATGGGAGAAGTTAAGGTGACGCGGGCGGACTCGGGAGCACTCGTAGATTCCAGCGGCGCTCCTTTGTCCATAAGGATTCCTTTGTATTGTTTTTTGTGGAATCCACAAGCGCTCCATTTTGTCATAAGGATTCCTTCTAACATTATGTATGCAAGTGTGGCGCTGTGTTGCGCACGGTTGCTTTGGTGCACACAGGCGCCGTGGTGTACACAGGCAATGCAACGCACGCAGGCATTATGGTGTACACTGGTGATGTGTTGCACACGGTTGATGTGGTTTACGCAGGCACTGCGGTGTACACAGCAGCTGTTGTGCCCGCAGGCACGGTGGCACAGACTGACGCTGTGTTGCACGCGGCTGCCGTGGTGTACACAGGCGGTGTGGTGTACACAGGCGCCGTGGTGCACGCAGGCACTGTGATGTACACAAGCGTTGTGGTGCAGATCGCCGCCCACATGATGGTGCTACCCGTCCTCCGTCATTCCTAAGCATTCCCAGACGCCGCCGGCGCGAAACATGATGTCATCGACCCCCTCCCAACCTCCTCAAATGATTGCCGTGATCGGCCCGGAACAAATAACAGGCTCCAGCTGCGTCCGCGCGCACGACAACGATGAGCGACGAGCCACGAGCGATGGCGACGACGGACCAGACCCCTATGCGGATTCCTACGCGGACACCTACGCGGATCCCAGCGCGCACGGCGGCAGTGCCTGGAGCGCACTGGGGGGGGAGCGTTACGTCATGGGGGTGGGGTGGGAGGGGGAGCGGGGGCCATGACGCCCGTCATGCCCCAAGCAATACAGAAATGGTCTCTAGGAGGGAGGTGCAAGGGTGACGGAGGAGGATGGAGGAGGCGGAGGAGGGAACGAGGGAGCGAGCAGGGGCGAGGGAGGTGAAGGGATGGAGCGAGGGAGAAGGACGAGGATAGAGAAGAGAGGGCCGGAGAAGAGGGAGGAGAGGGCGGGGCAGCGCATGGATACCTCGCCTGGCCATCGGATGTACCCCTCGTCTGGGTCAGGACGTCCGTCGCGCGGCCTCCGTCACCCACGGCTTCTCCGGCCGCCAGCCCGCGAAGCGGCTCCCGACCCTCGACCTCCCGAGGTGCCCCGCCTGCCGGAGCCCGACAGGAGCCCCACAACCCTGGCAAGCCGACTTGCGAACTGCTCTTCCTCGATCGTGGAAGCGGCGCTGCGGCCGCAAATTTCTGCGGGCCTGTGCCCGCGGAGCCGGGCGCGGGGCCACGTTCACGAAAGGGTGCTCCGCCAGAGGGGGCGCTGCCCACCCCCCGATTCTCGCGGAGCCTCGCCTCGCCGATTGTCCGCGGAGCGCGCTCGTGCGGGGCAGCGTCGCGGGGGGCCAGCTCGACGAGGGGGGGCGAGACACCTCGACCTGGCATCGGCCACGCGCCGCCGACAGATCGGCGGCACGCCCCCGAGAGGGTAAATCCGCAAGCTGCTGGGCGGGGCGGGCAATCGGGCCCCTTGTCGGCGATCGATCGGGGCCCCCAATCGCCCACTTTAAATTATTCGGAACACATCGACCCCCAAATGGGGGATGAGTCGACCCCCAAATTGGGGATGCGTCCCCCCCCTAACGATGCCCCCGATGCAATGGAGCCTCGCCTCCTCGACGGCCCGATGCGCTGCTCTCGGCCCCGTCCCCCGGAGGCCAGTGGTGCATCCCCGGGTCGTCCCCTCACTGACCGCGGCAGCCCCGGGGCGGACCCCCAGAGGCCGAGAATGGAGAACCACACCTGGGGCGCGAGTTTTGATCGAGAAGCCACGGCCCACGGTGGCCCCTGTAGGGTGAGGGAAAAAGGGGCTCGAGGCCCCAATGAAGCCACCAGCCCAGCAACAGGAGCAGCATCCATCTCGGAAGTGTGATATGGCAAAATCACGGTGGGGGGTGCTTCTGGGTCTGCGGTTGCGGTGGTCCCTTCCCCCCCTCGTGCCCCCCGTGGCCCTCGGGCGGCCCACGTCTGCAGCTGCCAAGACAAGCGCTGGCGCCGCCTCTGCCACTCGAGGTGTGCACGAGCCCTGCCCTGGAAATGCTAAGGTCTGGCTGAGCTCGCAAGTCAGCCCAATGGCCAACAGCTTTTCGTGTTTGGTGCAAGTGAAGTCGAGCCAGCAAACCTACGTAAATCTTGTGGCATGTACAGCGAGTGTACCCTGAGAAGCCTCCATCATTCGAGATGCCTCCAATCCTTCTGTTCAGCTTTCAGCCGATGTGCATGGGATCTTCTTCTGAGTGGTCGGCACCCTGAGAGCTCGAAAAGGGGGCCAAGTGGTCAGGCCCCGATCCCCATCAGGCAAGCAGCCCCCAGTGCTGCCATTCAGAAGCTCGAGCCGCAACCATAGCGGAGTCGAACCCTTTTCCGAAGCCGTGCGATTATCATGATCCCCCTTCTCCTCCACCTCTTGATGAAGACCTCCAGAAACTACCGAAAACCATCAGAACTGCAAGAGCATGCGAATGCGTTCGGAACCCTCCACACACTAACATGACCAAAAGAAAACATATGACGGAAACGACTCCTCTGTGGTGGTGACGGCACGGATTTATGTGACCAGCGGGTGGGGCGTATAACAAACCTCGGGTGGATCACTTCAGGAACCTCATCGAACCGCAAGACTTGGGGCCCCGAGGATACGTGGAGCCTCTGCATACCTGCAGGAACGTCCGAAGACCTGCAAGAACCTCTGATGGTTCATCCTCGTCCTCCTCATCATGCTCACACGCCTTCGTGTGGGTGGGATGCGCACGTGACGCCTCGCATTCCACCCATTCCACCCTCCTCCTCCTCCTCCTCCTCCTCCCCCTCCTCCTCCTCCTCCTCCTCCTCCTCCTCCTCCTCCTCCTCCTCCTCACATCCCACTCGCAGGACCTCCGACGTCGCGATTTGTTCGCAACCTGGACCCTCAAGGGTCTCGACACCTCCCTCCCTGGGACAAGCGTCTCATCCTGAATCCTCTCTTCCTGGCTCTGGCGGCTGAACAACCTCACAACTGGATCTTGGGGTTCTGAGCCCCCCTCCCCCTCCACAATTACACATTATGAATACTACTCTCCTCTCTCCCCTGGTGGCGTCCGCGAAATGGCCGCCCCCCCCCCGCGTGCTGGTTTTTTATACACAAGATTCCCAGGACATGGGTTTTCGCTTGGGTGTTTTTTCAAAATGCTGCTCTCGCTGAGGCGCTGGCTTTATTTTCGGGACACCGCTCATTCCGGATCGTGCTCCCGCTGCAGCGCTGGCCTCATTTCCGAACTTCCGCTCGTTCCGAACCGTGCTCCCGCTGCAACGCTGGCGTCATTATTTCCAGCGCCATGCCACGTCATGGTTTTCGGTCCGTCCAAATAGGCTCCCAAATCTAGAAAATGGCCGGCCGAAAAAAACATCGGAAGTGATTACACATTCGGTGTCAATTAGTTGATTTCTAGGGTTGCAGAAGCACCTCCACTTTGGGGCGTCGCCACGCCATGCTATGTCAAGCTCCGCGTCCTCCGAATCGTTCTCCCGCTGCAGCGCTGGCCTCATTTCCGCGCTTCTCCGAATCGTGCTCCCGCTGCAGCGCTGGCGTCAGTATTTCCAGCGCCATGCCACGTCATGGTTTTCGGTTCTGCCAAATAGGCACCAAAATCTAGAAAATGACCTCCCGAAGAAACCATCGGAAGTGATTACACATTCGGTGTCGATTCGTTGATTTCTTAGGCAGCAGAAGGCCCCCCCCCCCACACCAATTTGGGGCGTCGCCACGCCATGCTATGTCATGCTACGCGTTGATCTTCAACACCATGCTATGCCATGTAATGCTACGCCATGTTACGACATCCGATTGTGCGAATAGAGAGGAGATCTACGCCATGGTAAAGGGATGGGAGGGAGGGGTAGGACGTCAGATATGACGCGAGCGCACCTAGCTTGTCCACCTCCCCTCTCCTCACCCCCCCCATTTTCCTCCTCCTCCTCCCGCCAACCCTCCCCCTGCGCACACTCTGGCCATGGGAGCACGCCGACGCGGGAAGCTGCGACACCGACGTCGACCGCGACAGCGACAAACCACGCACGATAAGCGACGAGCGTCGAATCGCGAGCGCCCAACGCCGAACGGCGCCGAACGATGACGACGAGGGGCACACGACGCAGGACGAACGGAGGCGAGCGACGACGACCGCGGCGACGAAGAGGCCGGCGACGGCGACCGACGCGGGACGAGCGGCGAACGGCGACGGGACGAACGGCGAGCGACGACGGCACCGGCGGCGAGCGAGGCGGCCAGCGGCTCCGTTCGGAGCTGGCACTGCAGGAACGCGAAGAGCTCACCGGCCGACGCGGGCGGAGGCGGCCACGGCGCTCCTGGGGCGAGTGGCGGACGGCGGCGGCAGCGACGACCGCGGCGACGACGGCGACGGAGGCGCGCGCGGCGACGACCGCGACTATGGCGGCGGCGGCCACGGCGCCGCCGAAGAACAGCGACGACGACGGCGCTGGCGACGACGGCCGCAACGATGGCGGCCGCGACGACGACGGCAACGGCGGCGGCGACGACCACGAGAAGGGGCAGGAGGAGGAAGAACAGCGACGAGGAACGACGAGGACGACGAGGGGGAAGGGAGGAGGGGGAAAGGAAAGGCGACGAGGAACGACGGAGACGGAGGAGGAGGAGCAGCAGCAGCAAGGGCGCAAAGACTACGGAAAAGGATCTGCAGGGATCAAGGGGTGTGAACAGTCGAGCGTTCCGAAGTCCGAACAGCTCCACGTGGCATGCACTAGCCTACGAGAGGAAGCCCCGCGCACGGCGGGCGGAGATTCCGCTGCTGGTACACCACGTGTGAATCCGCACGGCACTATAACTGAGAATGAACGCAATATCACGCTTGTGTATATCTCCCTGTTTCTCGTTCTCTCTCTTCCTCTCTCTCTCTCTCTCTCTTTCTCTTACTCTCTCTCTCTCCCTTTCTCTCTCCCTCTCTATATATCTCTCTCTCTCTGCTTCCCTCTCCCACTCCCCTTTTATGTCTCTCTCCCTCTCTCTCTCTCTCTTTATCTCTGTCTCTCTTTCTATATATGTATATATATATATATATATCACTCTCTCTCTCCCTCTATATGTAAATACCGATCGGTCTCTCATATTATCTCTCTCTCTCTCATTCTCTCTCTCTCTCTCTCGATGTCTTTTGTTTTCTCCCTCCCTCCGTATCTCCAGGTCCTTCTCTCTCTCTCGTCCTCTCTTCTTCTCTCCCTATATATGTACACATACATACATACATACATACATACATACATGCATGCATGCATGCATGCATGCATGCATGCATACATACATACATATATCTCTCTCGCTCTCTTGTTGTTGTTATCTCTATTTATCTGTTTCGTTTTCTCTCGCTATTCCTACTCTCCCTTGCTCTCTCACCCTAGCTCTGTATATCGTGCGCTACTACGCTGTATTATCTCTCTGACTTGCATCTGTATATATATATATACAGATAGACAAATGCAAATGATGTCAGTCAGCGTGACCCCCCCTCAGTGCGCCTCTAACCATATATATATATAGATGCCCCACCTATGTGGCTACAAATGCGTGCTGCAATCTACGTGGCTCAATATATGTTGCGTTATCTGTGTAGGGCCATAGATGTCATGTGCCACCTCTTTGTGCAATATATGGTGTGCAACTTTCTGCAGCGCTCGATCTGTGTTGCAACCTATCTGGCGCAACTGATTTGGGAAAGCTTGGAGTTGTCAACTCCACTGATCGCGCAATCATTCACCCACCCACCTGCAACTTGGATTGCAAAACCCATGCGGCGGCGATTGCGATGAGTGCTTGGTGTTGGCTGGTGCATCTCTGCGGCAGCGCTAGCCCGCGCACGCTCGTGCGCACAGCGGCCAGCTAGTTTGGCGCGACCGACGCGGTCGTGGTGGCGCTGACCCCTTTGCACCTTCCAGCGGGCACTTCAGTGCGAGTCGGTGGCGTGGGCGGGCGCGGTATCATGACGACGTCGACAACGGTAGACACGATGATGCTAGTACCGATGGTAGTGACGATGGTGACGATGACGGCGGCAAGATCACTGACGGCGCCGATGCTGATCACGCCGATGACGATGATGATGATGATGATGTCCTCGCGTCGGTGATTGAAGTTCTGGAACGAATTCTATATTCGCACGCGGCCGACGCGCGCGTGTGGCCCGAATGGCAGGATTTGACAGGGATCGTTCCCACCCACTTCTTAAAAACGCCCTGGGCGTTTTATGGTACATTAAAAAATGTTGCAACCTGAGCTCTTGTCAGGCTGAAAACGATAAACTAATAAAACGCATATAAAAGACTGTCTTGAACTAACAAAACAAATCGCTACGCATGATTCGCGTTTTTAAGGTTGTTTTATTCGGCGTTTGGTTTGCGTTGGTTTGGCGTTTGCAGGCCGGAAACGCTGAGAAAATGCGCGAAAACGCCAAAACAGCGCATCATTGTTTTAGCGTTTTCATTTTTGTTGTTGAGACCTGAAAACGCTTAAGAATGATTTTCAAGACGCCGAGCTGAAAACGCTAAAAAAAATACCTTGGGCGATCGAAGGCAAACCAAGCCCACTCAACACGCGCGGAAGGGCTTTCAAATGATCTCGACATGCGGCGCGAGAGGCCCGTTTGGTTGAAGTTGATTAGATTGCTGAAAACCGATGTTTTCTTTTAGACTTCACAAGAGCAGGCGCGCAGACCTTTTGTTTAAACTGGTGTTGTAAAGCCCTGCGTGTTCACATGTTTCCGGGACGCTCGATATTGAAATTCCTACGAAGAAAACGTCTTTGAAGGATTTCGGCATGCGCGCGACGACGCGGGCGCGTCATGCCGCCCTTTTTTTGTTACAGGGGACTATTGCGACAACGCGCGCGCAAGGGCGTTCGAACGATTTCGACATCTGCGCGCGAGAGGCACGTTTGGTAGAACTGGGTGGCATGCTTGAACAACCTATGGTTTTCTCAAGAATTCGCAAGAGAGCGACCGCATGATTGGTTGAAACTTCCTGTTGCAGACCCAATGGTGGTTTATATGTTTCCGGGGCGCTCAATGTTGAAATCCCCCGCAAACCTTGAATGTTTAGACGATTTCGGCATGCGCGCGCGACGACGCTCGCGTGTTTACTTCGTCCCATCTGTTGCACGGGATTCTTGAAAATTTGTAGACTGTTTGGTACAAGGTTTGATAAGGGCGAGGGGCGTTAAGAGACTGCCTGGGATGGTACGAACTCAAATTCAGGATAGGCGATGGGGAAGAACCATACGTTAACTGCAATATTAAAAGCTGGCTGTTAAGTCCTGGGTAGGGGTGGATTGTGACATGATCCGGAAAGGCAATCTAGGTGATGCAATGTTTGCTGTGCAACCTATGTAGTGAAATAGATGTGTTGTGCAGTCTATGTGGTGCAATGCGTGCGGTGCAATATGCGTGGTGCACTGAAAATTGTGCGGTGCAACCTATATTGTGCAATCGTTGTAGAACGAGTATATGTGGTGCGATGTTTGTGGTGCAATCTGTGGTGAACCTTTGTGATGCAATCGACTTGGTGCAATCTGCGTGGTGCACTCTATGTTGGGTGACGGGGCGGCGGCTACGGGCGGCGACGAGACGGCGACGGGGCGGCGACGGCGACAACCGGGCGGTGGACCCGACAAACGGGGCCAGACGACGGGCGGCGAGGAGACGGCGACGAGGCGGAGACGAACCGACGGCAACGCAGCGGACCCGACAAAAGAGCCCAGACGACGGGCGGCGACGAAGCGGCCACGGGGCGGCGACAAGGCGGCGGACCCGACAAATGAGCCACGACGACGGGCGGCGACGAGGCGGCGACGAGGCGGCGACGGGGCGGCGACGACGGACGGCGGCAACAAAGCGCCCTACCCGACAAACAAGCCCAGTCCCTTACAAAATAGGAACCATGAGTGCAAACGCGCCTTCGGGAAAATGTATATACACATACATACAATTTCAAATAATACAAGCTTATCCAGCGTAGACACAAACCCGATGGTTCCAACAGTGATGCAATCTACGTGACGCAGAATACGGTATGTGTTTTTTAGCAATATTTGTGGTACAATCTATGCGGAACGTTTTTGAACGATATTTGTGGTACAATCTATGCGGAACGAACTACGTTGTGCACTCCCTCTTGAACAATCTATTTCGTGTCATCGGTGTGGTGCAACCGATGTGGTGCGATCTAAGTGGGGCAATCTGGGTAGCACAACCGACGTGATAAGTTCTATTCGGCGCTATCTCTGTGGCGCAATATATGCGGCGCGATATATGTTGTGCAATATATGTTGTGACACATATAAATGTGTTGGAAGGTGTCGCTGTGCATTATATTCGAAGCTGTCCACATGGTGCAATCTACGTGGCGCAATCTACGAGGTGCGATTGATGTTTACAAGCGGTTTGACACATTCCATGCTCTTGCAAAATGCCCACCCACCCGCAACCGGGTTTGCAAAACCCAGGGGCGGCGATTGCGATGAGTGCTTGGCGTAGGCGGGTGCAACCCTGCGGCCGCGCCAGGCCAAGCACGCGCGAGAAGCGGCCAGCTAGTTTGGCGCGACCGACGCGGTCGTGGTGGCGCTGGCCGCTGGGCACGTCCCACTGGGCACTGCAGTGCGAGTGGGCGACTTGGGCGGGAACGGTATCATGGCAAGATCGACAACAGTAGGCGCGATGATGATAGTAGCGATGCTGGTGACGATGTTGGCAACGACGACGGCGCGGCCAGTGGCGGCGCAGATGCTGATCGCGCCGACGACGATGACGGCGTCCTCGCGTCGGTGATGAAGGCTCCGGAAAAAGTTCGAGGTGCGCGTGCGGCGGACGCCAGCCCGTGCTTGCGCGCGCGCAGCGGCCAAGTAGTTTTGCGCGATCGACGCGGCCGCGGTGGTGTTAACCGCTCGGCACATCGATGCGGGCACATGAGTGCGAGTCGGCGACTCGGGCGGGTGCGGTATGATGGCAAAGTCGACACCTGTAGACACGATGATGATGATAGTAGCGATGTTGCTGACGATGCTGACAGCGACGACGGCACGGCCAGTGATGGCGCCGATGCTGATAACGCCGACGACGATGACGGCGTCTTCGCGTCGGTGATGAAGGCTCTAGAAGAAATTCGACATGCGCGCGCGGCAGACGCGCGAGAGTGGCTCGCATGGTATTGTTTGAGACGGATCGTACCACCCCAGCATGCGCGCAAAGGTGTTCGAACGATTTCGCCATGCGCGCGCGAAGCCCGTTTGGTAGCATGTTATCAACATGTTGAAAAAAAACTAACGCTTTCCTTAAGAATTCGCAAGACCGCGCGCACGCTTTTGTTCAAAACCCGTGTCGCGGAACCATGTGTTTTTGTATGTGTTTTGGACACTCGATTTTGCAATCCGTCCGAAACGGATGGTTTTTGAAGGATTTTGGCATTCGCGCGCGACGACGCGCACGCGCACTTTCTCGCGACGGCACGCGCGCAAGGGCGTTCGAACGATTTCAAAATGCGCGCGCGAAGTCCGTTTGGTAGCATTCTCAGCAAATCTTGAAAAACCGATGTTACTCTTAAGAATTCGCAAGAACCCAAGGGCATGTTTGTTTGAAAATCCGCGTTGCACAAATATGAATTGTTACATGTTTGTTTGGACACTCGATTTTGAAAGCCCTCCGGAATCGAAGGTTTTTGAAGGAATGCGGCATGCGCGCGCGACGACGCGCGCGTGCACTTCGTAACATGTTTTGCAAGGGATTATTGAAAACTTATGATGTTTGATAAACAGGTGTGTGCGCATAATGTGTGTTTGCACAGGATGGCGGGGGGGGGGCGATACCGGCCTGGCTGGGATAGTATGAATTCACAGGTCGGATGAACATTGGGTCAAGATCCTTTTGCAAGAGATTATTGGAAACTTGCGAGTTGTTGCTAAACGAGTGCGCGCTTTGTACATGTTGCAAAGGATGGCGGGGGGGGGGGGACGATACCGTTTGGGCTGGGATGGTAATTACGAGTTCACGTTTAGGAACGTATGCCAGGCGGCGACGGGGCGGCGACGGCGACAACATAGCCGCGAGAGCGGCACACAAGCGCAGACGACGGGCGGCGACGAGGCAGCGACGGGATGGCGGCGACGACAACATAGCCACCAGAGCGGCACACCGGACCAGACGACGGGCGGCGACGAGGCAACCACGAGACGGCGACGACGACAACATAGCCGCCAGAGCGACACAGCAGCGGTTGTTCGTTAGAAAATGAAAAAGAAGCCCTAAGTTCAAGCAGTGTAGCCATGCAAAACAAGTGAAACAATGAGGTAAGATGCAATGTCACCCCAGGCAGAGCAAAGCACCGAGAACAATGCAAAGTAAGTGGCAGCAACGCAAAGCAGGAGGGAGGAGAAGGGAGGGACTGCCAAATAAAGCAATGCTAAGCACGGCATAGCAATGCAAAGCAATGCAGAGTAATGCTAAGCACGGCGTAGCAGACGAAAGCAATGCAATGCAACGCAAAGCAAGGCCACGCAATGCAATGCTTCGCTTTGCAATGCACAAAAAATGAAAAACAGTGCAAAGCAATTCAAAGCAACGACGAGGCATGCAAAGGAATGGAATGGCAACGCAGGGCAATGCTAAGCAAGGCCACGCAATGCAAAGTAACGCAATGTAATGCAGAGCAAGGCCATGCAAAGCAATGCAACGCACAGCAATGCAAATCAAGGCCAGGCAATGCAATGATTTGGGTTGCAAGTCACAAAACATAAAGAGCAACGAAAGGCAACGCAAAACACTGCAACGCGAAGCAACGCAACGCGACGGCGACGGCGAAGCAACGACGACGGGCGGCGACGAGGCAGCGACGGCTGGTTCGGAGCCGCCAGACCGACACGGAAGCCCAGGCGACGGGCGGCGACGAGGCGGCGACGAGGCGGCGACGGCCGGCACGGAGCCATCAGACCGACACACAGGCCCAGTTCTGTAGACCAGAAATAAGAACCCCTGAGTGCAAGCACTGTTTCGGAAATCTGTGCATATATGAAAAGCAAAGCTCTGCAACGCAAAGCAAGGCAAAGAAACTCAAAAAGTAGCACAAAGTAACGCAAAGCAATGCAGAGCACTGCAGAGCAATGCTCAGCAATGCAAAGCAATGCGTTGCAGTGAAAAGCAGCCTAACGCAATGCGAAGCAATGCAAAGCAACGCATCGCAATGAAGATCGACGCAGAAAAAAAAGCATTGTAAAGCAATGCAAGTCGAAGCAAAGCAGTGCAAAGCAACGCAAGAAAGGCAGCATGATTCAATGGAGTACAATGCAAAGCAGCCCAAAACAATGCGAAGTAACGCAAAGCCATACGAAGCAATGCAATGCAATGCAAAACAATGCAAAGCAACGCAAAGGAATGCAATGCCATGCAAAGCAATGCAAAGCACTGCAGTGCAATGCGAAGCAGTCCACACAATTGCAGCGCAATGCAAAGCAATGCGAAGAAGGCGGTGACGAGGCGACGGGCGGCGACGAGGCGGCGACGGCGGCGGCATGGCGGCCAGAGCGGCGCGCAGGCCCAGGCGACGGGCGGTGACGAGGCGGCGACGAGGCGGCGACGGCGGAGACATGGCGGCCAGAGCGCCAGAAAGGCCCAGGCGACGGGCGGCGAAGAGGCGGCGACGGAGTGGCGACGGCGGCGACATGGCGGCCAGAGCGACCCCCAGGCCCAGAAGACGGGCGGCGACGAGGCGGCGACGAGGTGGCGACGGCGGCTGCATAGCATCAGGACCGTCACTCCTTAAGTAAGAACTCTTAAGTGCATGCACTGTTTGGAAAAAGAGCATGCCTGCGCAGATGTGTACACATGTCACGTTCCACGGAATTGAACTGCCAACGCAGGTGTTGCTCTCATTGCATCTCGGATATTGGTTGTTGATGGCGACGCCGCGATGGCTCATAATGCAGGTGGCTGCTGTGGCATACTCTTGCTGATCAAGCTTCGCCCCACGTGCCCTCTCCCACTTGCCCTCTTCCTGACCCTCCCCGCTTCTCCATCATCGTTCATGGTTACCCTGCTACACCCCTGTTCTCACATTTCATGGTGGACCCAACTAGACACTCGCCATCCATACCCTGCGCAACCCCTTTCCCCATCACCAATCCCGTGCAAGCCCGTTTCCATGATGCCCAGCGTCCCTCTATCCCCTCCCCCCCCTGCCCATCCCGAGGACATTTACCAACTCTTTCAGCCACGCCACGCTATCTCCGAGTGTACGTAGTCCTGAACGGTTACGGAATTACGTGGGGGCCCAAAGGATGGGGAAACAATAATGAGGGAACAGCTCGGCCGCTGATTACGTAACCTCGCATGTTTTCATCAAGTCCGCCAGCCTCTTTTCATCAACATCCTCAATCTCCTCCCCCGACCTGTCATCACCATGAGCCGTTTCGTCCTTGGCGCCCTCATCAGTTTAGGATTGCTGGTTAGGTCTCATCAAGCCCTTCGTACTCTATGGCGCTGGTGTTGATGATGTTGCCCATCTGTCCCACCAGTGTAATTGCTCGGCCCGGCCGGTCAAATTTCACATCGTCATGCCCTTCTTGTTCACACGTCGACGTATTTGTGTTCACATGTGAGATCAAGGGTGGAAACATATACATATATATATATATATATATGTATATATATATATATGCTATACGCAAATATTCCTAGATATAGACATACACTCCCGGTTTGCCAAATAGCCGACCGATAGCAACCCAGTTAGAGACCTTGCATCAAACAACCCATGACTCTACAAACATCTACGTCGTCCCTTTTCGCCATGATGTGTTGGCGTCGACGTCGCCACATGCGCGCGCACCAACCCAATGACTTAGAAGCTCAAGAAAGAGCCCCACAAACACTGGTTAGGGAATAAATAGCCACCACCACCCGTCTTCCGATCGCTCGCTCCCGCATCAAAGCTCCCGCGCCCCACGACCCTCCCTTGCGTTCACACGCATGTCCTTTTCAGCATAGGTTTTCCTCGGCCGGCGCCGAAGAAGAAATAACCCAAGGAACAGGACGAGGAAACGAGCCACTGCACGAGGCCGCAGGGCCGAGGGAACCGACTGCACCACAGTGCCATTCTTGGGCCGTCTCGTCCAAGCCCCCCCCCCCACACAATCCTTCATCCACCCACCCATCCCCCCAGAAGCGAACCAAAAAAGACAAGGAAAAGGGAGGGAAGGACAGGGACGACGGGGGGAAGGTGACAGGAAAGAGACGCACGTAGGAACTGGAGGGAAGGGGGCAAGGAGAGGGAGACGGGGAGAGCTGGGAGAATGATTGCCATCTCTCATCACCCCCACGCCCAAATCCCGTCAACTCCGTCAGCTTCCTTTTTTTTCCATGTTATCATTCACGTGCCATATCATACTCCTCCCCCGTATGGCCTTGAGTTATCCCGCCTCTCCATCAGCGTATCCGTCCCCATCCGCCTCATCGTCCTCCTCCTGTTCCTTTTCCTCCTCCTGTTCTTCATTCCTCCCTTTTCGTCCCAATCATCATCACTGTTGCTGCCATCGCCCTCCTAATTGTCACCATCCTCGCAATACCCATCGTGGCCCGCAGTAAATATCAAACACCGTGAACTCATCCGGGCCGTGGTGACCGAATCGTTCTCCCCACATTCGTCAGCGCGTGTTCCTGTCATCCTCCTTCCCTCCACATATGAGGGCTCAGAACGGTATGATACGAAGCCCCACAAAAACGGGAACCGCCAGCACCGCCAAAAAGGGACTCTGTGCAATATGGCGCTGAAGCGTCGCAGGCGGATGTCGAAAGGGCGCAGCTCGACATCAAGTTTCGCCGCGTGGCACAACACCCAAAAGAAGGCAGCCGAAGGAACAACTACCACACGCACACACACACACACACACACATACATACATACATACACATCCATTGCCACGACGGAAAAAAACTAAATCAGCATCAACATGGAGGGTGTCACACGACGAATACGCAACATGGCAACATTCCTGGGGTGCGGGGGGCAGCGCGGCTGATCTTGCCAACCACCCCGAACCCCCGACATTCCTGGGGTCCGTTTACTAATACGCAACTGAGGCAAAAAAATCAGCAAGGCAAGGAGGACGACGATATTCTCAAAGAGGCGCGCCAAACATTCGAAACGGGGGGGGGGCAATCGGCCATTGCTTCTTTGGGCAGAATTGAGAGGCAACTCACCGCGACGCTCGCAACAATGACGGCGGTAACAAAACTATACGGTACTGGGACCAGAAATGCGTTGGGACCCCAGTGCCCACATGAACAATCCCAACCCGCAGGCAACTCCAACAAAGAGCCAGGAAGCAAATGGGGCCATGGACAAGGCAAACGAGAACGAGTAGCGACAACACCCATCGCCGCAGATGCGACCCCAATGCGACGTGCAGTAGGAGCGCGAGCAGCAATGCGGGCTACGATCTTCGAACAATCCGAAGTAAACGCGCGCGTTCGGCCAGGACTGGCCGCTACCGCACGCGGACGCGTCACCAGACTGACCCACGCCAAGAAGCGAGCGTGGAAACGCCGACCAACCCGAGCGCAAGCTGGAGGTATTGACACACGCGCCCTTGCCACTTCTGGAACGGACGCCCTTCGTCAAACACCGCGTTTGTCCCGCGCGCTCGGACGCTGAGCACACGCACTAGCTCGGACTGATTGGCATCGGCGGATCTCAAAAAAAAATGCCCCCTTGATCCCGACACGTGTCCGCATTGGCCGCGCGCGCGGCACGGGCCTGAGCCCCAACAGACCACGGCAACAACGTCACAGCACCCTTTCCCACAAGGTAGTGTTTCAATAACTGTCATTGCCCCTCCTGCCCTATCCCCCTTTCCTTGCGCAAAGCACATGCAAGCAGTGGGGCGTTAGCGCCGCCGTCTTGAAAAGAGGCTCTCGTCGAGCTCTGGCTGCTGTCACCTGGGCGGCACGAACAGGCAGAGGGACACGGCCTCTCATTTCCCAAGATATCCTTCCTCGCGCTACTTTGGCTTTCTCTTGCTCTGTCAGCTTTTGTTTTTTTCCCAACCATCCTGTGGTGTTGGGTCCTCGTTTTGAAGAGACGGTGCCCCGCGTTCCCCTCCTCTCCTCTCCTCCTCCCCTCCTCCCTCCTTCCCCTCCTCCCTGCGTTTCACCCACCCAGTACAAACGCTTCGTGGCCCCATAGGGAGCTCCACCGAAGGTTCCAGGTCTACCGTCCGCATGCGTCCGCTTCGTGGCCCTCCTTCCCCTCCTCCCTGCGCTTCACCCACCCAGTACAAACGCTTCGTGGCCCCATAGGGAGCTCCACCGAAGGTTCCAGGTCTACCGTCCGCATGCGTCCGCTTCGTGGCCCTCCTTCCCCTCCTCCCTGCGCTTCACCCACCCAGTACAAACGCTTCGTGGCCCCATAGGGAGCTCCACCGAAGGTCTCACAGCTACCGTCCGCATGCGTCCCGCACACCCAGTACAACGCTTCGTTGCCCCATAGGGAGCCCCACCGAAAGTCTCACTGCTACCGTCCGCATGCGTCCCGCACACACAGTACAACGTTTCGCTGCCCCATAGGGAGCCCCACCGACGGTCTCAGTGCTACCGTCCGCATGCGTCCCGCACACACAGTACGGCGCTTCGTGGCCCCATAGGGAGCTCCACCGAAGCCCGCAGTGGGACCGTCCGCATGCGTACCGGAAACCCAATTTGGCACACCACCCACCCAGTACAGCGTTCCCCCCCCGGTACCCACAACTGCATATGGTTGGGTCCTTCGCCAGGATAATGAATGTACCTCTCTCTCTCTTTCTCTTTCCTTCTCCATGTTTTTCTCTCTCTCTCTGCCCTACCCCCTCTCCCCTCTCCCTGCTCCACCTCCTCCTCGTCCTCCTCCTCCGCCTCCTCCTGCTCCTCTTTGGATTCCTCTTCTATCCTCCCCCTCCTGGGGTATGACGTCTCAACCAGCCCTCTCTTCGACTACATTCTCCGCCACAACCCTGATCAGGGCAACCCTTCTGGTCACTGTTTCTGGATGGGCTGGTGGTAATACTTTTTTTAGTCAGCGGCCGCAGGCGAGCGCGCCAGCGGCGAGTCCAGTAGAAGCGGGGCACGCGACCACGAATTAGCCTAAAGCGACGGGGCGTAGCCACACCTAAGGCGAAGCTTCTAGAAGTCCCGAAAGCAACTCGAAGAAACAATTTCGTGGCCGCCCGTCCTCGGCCACACATGCCCGATGGGTCACTGCCACGATCCCTCGCAAAACCCTGCGGACTGTTGCTCTTAGGGTCACGGCCTCTGGCGAATCTCATACGATCCAGGTAGTAGCCCAAGGCGGGTTCCGGAAAGCCCCACGAGATGTCCAAGACGACCCGAGATAACTCCGAAAGGCCTGGGCAGTTGTGTCCCAAAGGGGGCGCCCAGATGGCCTGGAACCACTCGGAGTCCCACGAGGGCGCCAAATTAGCATGCGAAAAGGCTTTGAGAGGGCTTCAAGAATGCCCCAAGTCAACCTCCAGACTCACTATATGATAAGGCCCTATCAAAAGCAAAGCAGGGACGGATACGCGAAATTAGAAACATCGTGGTTGAAAAATGACCCTGGCGACGTACCCAACCTTTGCGCAATGCGTGGCAGAAATACATCAGGATAGCTACAACGGGGGCGATGACGTAGCATGGACGCATGTGATTTTGCGAGCAGCAATCGGAAGGCTCGCAGGCCCCCGATGAAGATATAAGGGCGTCGTGGTGTTTACTAACGCAGCCCCCCACAGGGACGGCGAGGTCTCGCTCAGGTCCCCGCGGTGCCTCACGCCGCTGGACCCACCAGCAGCCCTCGAAAGTGGCGACAGTGTCGCAGATCGCAGCCCCCCAGGGACGGCGAGGTCTCGCTCAGACCCCCGCGGTGCCTCAGTCCGCAGGACCCACCAGCAGCCCTCGAAAGTGGCGACAGCGTCGCAGATCGCAGCCCCCCAGGGACGGCGAGGTCCCGCTCAGGTCCCCGCGGTGCCTCAGTCCGCAGGACCCACCAGCAGCCCTCGAAAGTGGCGACAGTGTCGCAGATCGCAGCCCCCCAGGGACGGCGAGGTCCCGCTCAGAGCCCCGCGGTGCCTCAGCCCGCAGGACCCACCAGCAGCCCTCGAAAGTGGCGACAGCGTCGCAGATCGCAGCCCCCCAGGGACGGCGAGGTCTCGCTCAGATCCCCGCGATGCCTCACTACGCAGGACCCGCCAGCAGCCCTCGAAAGTGGCGACAGCGTCGCAGATCGCAGCCCCCCAGGGACGGCGAGGTCTCGCTCAGGTCCCCGCGGTGCCTCAGTCCGCAGGACCCACCAGCAGCCCTCGAAAGTGGCGACAGAGTCGCAGATCGCAGCCCCCCCGAGACGGCGAGGTCCCGCTCAGGTCCCCGCGGTGCCTCAGTCCGCAGGACCCACCAGCAGCCCTCGAAAGTGGCGACAGCGTCGCAGATCGCAGCACCCCAGGGACGGCGAGGTCCCGCTCAGATCCCCGCGGTGCCTCAGTCCGCATGACCCACCAGCAGCCCTCGAAAGTGGCGACAGCATCGCAGATCGCAGCCCCCCAGGGACGGCGAGGTCTCGCTCAGGTCCCCGCGGTGCCTCAGTCCGCAGGACCCACCAGCAGCCCTCGAGAGCGGCGACAATTTCGCAGATCGCAGCCCCCAAGGGACGGCGAGGTCCCGCTCAGATCCCCGCGGTGCCACAGTCCGCAGGACCCACCCACCAGCAGCCCTCGAAAGTGGCGACAGCGTCGCAGATCGCAGCCCCGCAGGGACGGAGAGGTGTCGCTCAGGTCCCCGCGGTGCCTCAGTCCGCAGGACCCACCAGCAGCCCTCGAAAGTGACGACAGCGTCGCAGATTGCAGCCCCCCAAGGACGGCGAGGTCCCGCTCAGATCCCCGCGGTGCCTCAGTCCGCAGGACCCGCCAGCAGCCCTCGAAAGTGGCGACAGTGTCGCAGATCGCAGCCCCCCAGGGACGGCGAGGTCTCGCTCAGATCCCCGCGGTGCCTCAGTCCGCAGGACCCACCAGCAGCCCTCGAAAGTGGCGACAGCGTCGCAGATCGCAGCCCCCCAGGGACGGCGAGGTCCCGCTCAGGTCCCCGCGGCGCCTCAGTCCGCAGGACCCACCAGCAGCCCTCGAAAGTGACGACAGCATCGCAGATCGCAGCCCCCCAAGGACGGTGAGGTCCCGCTCAGATCCCCGCGGTGCCTCAGTCCGCAGGACCCACCAGCAGCCCTCGAAAGTGGCGACAGCGTCGCAGATCGCAGCCCCCCAGGGACGGCGAGGTCTCGCTCAGATCCCCGCGGTGCCTCAGTCCGCAGGACCCGCCAGCAGCCCTCGAAAGTGGCGACAATGTCGCAGATCGCAGCCCCCCAGGGACGGCGCACACACACACACACACAAACACAAACACAACGCGCACGCGCACGCGCACGCACACGCACACGCACACGCACACGCACACGCACGCACGCACGCACGCACGCACGCACACAAACACATACACACACACACACACACACACACACACACCTGCACACACGCGCACACACACGAGGTACGCACAAGACAAGAGGAGACAAGACGGAAGCGGGAGACGGGAGGCGGGAGAGGAGGAGAAGGACGCGACAACAGTGCCCTATTCAAAACGAATACCCAACCAAGGAGGGTTGGGAATAAGGCCTGTGTGTATAATACCAGCCGGCATCACATTGAAACTACCCCAGGCCATGCAACCATAAACCACACAGCCTGGAAGACATGCCACGAACCCAAACGTCCCGATGCCGTACGCAAAGAGGGCCAGCGCCGTCGCCAGGTGGTCTGCAGTCCGCCCCGTGTTCCCAGGTCGCTTACTTCGCGCATAGCGCCCCGCGGCGCGCGAAACGTGGACATCTCCGCTCCCTCTCGCCGCCCCCCTGGAGCGCGTTTCTTTATGTTCGGCGATGACGGGCGTCATGGGGGGGAGGGGGGGGTAGGGGGGGGTATGACGTAACGCCCCCCCCGCCGTGTGGCTCCGGCACCGCAGACGCGCTCGCGCGCGCGACGCGACGAGCGACGAGCGACGACGACGACGACGACGACGACGACGACGACGACCACGACCACGACGACGACGTCGACGACGCGAGCAGCATGTAGGTGGCGATATGCCCCACTGCGCCTGTGTACACCACAACGCTCGCGTGCACCACAGCG